>JANTPZ010147986.1:0-13991 GCA_025593235.1 Vachellia pachyceras | reverse complement strand
ATGGAATAAATCAAAAGTAACAAGTACGTTTTATAGCTTGAGAAACCCAAAATTTCCAGAAGCTATTCGTATTAATGGAGGATTTCCATCGATGCGTATAGTACTGATCAAAGGAGGCATCTTAAACAAATAAATAAATATTTATTACAAATAACCTATTTTACTAATTTTCTTTCAAACCTAATAAATTGATTTAAAAATATCCTAAAGCAACCACCTTTCATTTGGGTATGATCATATCGGAATGTCATCATATAATCACAAATATATATACACACACACACATTCATATAATCACAAATATATATATATATAAAGATAAGTGGGTTGTTTAATTTAATGATGGAAATTAGCATAGGTTGGAGCAAAGCAAAACAAAAGATGCTTAATTAGGGCAATTAAGCAATAAAGAGATGTGAATTAGTTGGATGGAGGGGAAGGGAAAGAGAGAAAGACAAACAAATTCCATTATTCCATAATTTGGTCGGCTAAGTCTCAATCATCCAATATGTTTGTTATAACTAACGCCATTCTTTAATTATTTATTAATATTCTTTTCAAAAATTGTTTTTTTTGGGTGTGTGTTCCTCAATTCATTCATTAATATTCCCCACCTTCTATTCTTTCAAATTTATTATTTCAATTATGCTTTTGTTGAGTACTACAAGCATGTCATGGAGTCGTCTAATATTGGAGAATATGAAATTCTTAAATGACCAAAGTAAATTATTTTTGTCCTAAGTACGTAGTAGATACAATGTTCTTTGTGAAAAAAAATTAGGATTTATTAGTAGTAGAAGTAGTGATCAATCTTCGTTCATCATCATGAAATTTCTCATACTCAATTAAAAATGAGTAGTGTATCATTTTTTTAATTAAGCACGTGCATTCTTCTATTAAAAATAATCTCATTGAAACATTTTTTTAAGATAAAAAGTTGAATACTTTCTCTATGCAAGCAGATACTGTGTCCGTTTGAGAACGCGGATAACTTATTTACAATCTGACTTATGGAGAAGTGAGATTGGAAATAAGTCAGACTATAAAAATGATTTATGTTTGGAAAAGTGATAGAAGAAGTAACTTATTTGTAAAAGTAAACGTGTTTGGGAACACGGTGGGATAAGTGACTTTCTTTCAAAAATTAAAATTAAAAATATGAACCTTATTGAAATTAAAAATAAAAAGAAAAATGTAAATTACAACTAAATAAAATTATGAACCCTATTGAAATTAAAAGTAAAAAGTTATATTTGTAAATTAAAATTATTTGCATAACGTATACACATGCAAAGCTGTCGCTGGAGAATGTGAGAAGGAACTAAGTGCAGCTTATGAGGAGAAGTAACTTATGGAGATAAGTGATTTAAAACAAGAAGCTGTACCAAACAATGTAAAAATATGTATAGTAAATAAATGGAGCGTTTGGTACTGTGCACTGCACTTATATGCCCTCAAAATCGTTTGCAAACATGCCCACTTTCTCTATTCAAAAAGAAGTTCCCTATGCAATATATACTAGGCTTGTTCGGTGGAGCGTTTAGAAAAGCCAAACGCACGTTCAACAGTATTTTTCTGTAAAAGATAATATCATTTACATATTTACCTTAATTTATGTAAAAGTACTTCTCTACCTCGTTCCCAAACGGGTACATTTTCTCACATCCAATAATAAAGGGCTTGACGCCAGGCTGAATGTGAGCCTTTTATTGCCGGATGTGAGAGGGTTTTAAATTTCAAAATTTTCATATCATATTTTCCCTTGGCTCCCTCTTCATCTCTCTCACTCCTCTTTCAATGCCTTCACCTTCCCTCTCTCCTTCATGTTCCAAACTCACTCTATTCGTATCAGATAAACTCAACTGCAAAATATACGTCACATCACGATGTTTATAATGTCTCTGGCAAAGACGTCCACCACTAAATAAACATTAAAAGACCAAAAAGGCTATATGTAAGAAATATCTTTTATAGTAGTGAGCAAGCAACAAATTAGAATTGTAACAATTTTTTTGAAAAAAAAAAATCATTTGCAAAAGGTCTTTGGAGGATAGAACAACAATAACAAAACATTATTGTACTAGGTGATATTAATTATTGAGTTCGATCCAAAATCAATTTTAAAATAGATTGTCAACTAAACTAAAAGATCACGTTTTATAATTTCATTGAAAGTGTACAGGGATGTCACGTAAAGTTGGAACCGCTCAGTAAAAAAGTCCTACGTGACCATTTTCGTCCAATAATGAAAGCTTCAAAGTAAAAGTAACACGTGACGAGTAATAAGAAAATATATATATATATATAACTTTAATAGTTGTTCCTAATCCAAATATATGGGTAATCACAACTTATCAAGTTCACTTTGTAATTTCAGTCTTTTGATATCAATTTTAGGTATTGCTGCATTATTTTTGTTAATTTACCTCTGTCAGCACAATTAGTTTTTATTTTGTGGCTAATAATACTAACAAAGCAAAATTACAAAGATTAACCATACCAAAAAAGTAAAATAAAGAGATTTAATAAGAAAAAAATATACTTGTATCAAATTAAACATTGAAGAAAAAACTATATATAACTCAAGAATGATTTTCCCGATTACTAATAAGGTGTGAAGTTAATTGATTATAATGGTAAATCTTGCCTTATTCTGTATGATTAATGATTTAGTATTTTGTAGTAGTTAATTGATAATTTCATTTGCTGAAAATTATCAATGAGAAAAATGAATGAAAACAAATTTTAAAAATACGTTTAGTATGTAAATAAAGTGACCATATCAAATTTATGGGATATCTATAATTGCTATAGCAAAATACTATAGGAAAATCACTATAAAATTTTAAGAAAGAAATATAATCATACAGAATATTTCAATAATAAGTAAGTAATATAAATATGTTGTTATTTCTAAACTTTCCATTGCATGTTGGCCATTTATCATAGGACTTTTGCTTTTTTTTTTTTGGGGAAACTTGTGGTTTTTCCAAAAGCATATTGTCATTACTTTCTTTATTGGGCCTGTCTGGGAACGTGGTAAAGAAGTACTTTTACGCAATTCGAGGTAAATATATGGATAAGATTATCTCGTTTTACGAAAAACATTGTTGAACGTGCGTTTAATTTTTGAAAACGTTGTTTCAAACAAGCCCCAGAAAAATGCCCAAACACAGCGATTGATTTTTCATACTAAAAATAAATAGTAAACAAAGCCACGCTTACCAATTAAGCATTTTGTTCAACAGGAAAAGTTAATCAGATCTAAACCATTTAGATTAATTTAAATAGTTCAGATTAATGTCCACCACAAGCAAAGAAATGCAAAAATATTAAGAAATAAAAAAAACAGAAGGGATTTGGTAATTAATTCCCTGCATTTACGGTCAGAGGTTCGGCCGGCTACATAAAAGGGATTTGAAATCTTTTTAAGTAAGATTGGGGGATGAAATTAAATATTATGAACAAAAATATCATGTGGGATTAATTATATTTTTTACAAAATAAAATAGTACAATTGTTTGACTAAGTCATTGATACGTTTCTTTTTTCTTTGTTCAATGACTGAACAATAGAGATGTATTTGACATATACATATCATGTGCAAATTAAAAGCACTCATTAATTAATTAATTAATTTCAAGGTTCCTTTTTCTTGATCCTATCAACTATATATTTCACTTTTATCACGTAATGGGGAATAATGGAAAGTGGGAATGATAAAATAAAATTCTTTTTGCCAACTCACAGAAATAAAATGATGCTTTATATATATGTTTCACTATCAATCACAACCAACCCTAATTAATATTAGCTATGTTATTCTCATTTAAAAAAATTATATATTATTTTGTGGTATATCTTTTTCAGAAATATGAAGAACAAACGTAGATAGCCTAATTTTGGTGGGAGGAATATGAAATAATTAAATATGCAGAATATTCTCAAAATTATTTTAGCGAAGATCTGTCTGATCACTATTCATTCAAATATATAGTCGGAAAAATCAGAAAAAGCTGATGTTTAAAATTTTTATTCATAAAAAGATTTGAATTGAAGTATAAGAATTTTCTCTATATAAAATCATGTAAAGTGAAATTAAATTAAGCTCTTATCAATAAAATTTTTAAACATAAAATTATCACCCATTTCCTGTATAATTTTATAAATGTTAGAGATTTAATTTGTTAAAATATTAATAAAAATTACATTTTTGTGTAAACCACGTGTTATGCGTGAAAACGAGTCCAATTATAGTAGTCAGCATAAAATAAAGGGAAATTTACATTCAAATTTTAAATAGGAGAATTAATAAATGAAAGGTCCCAAAGATTTATAAAATTACCATAAGGTCTCAAGAGTAACTATTGAGGTTGTTAATGAAGGCTGGTAAGGTTGTTAATAACAACCTCAGCAGCTACTCCTGAGACCTTATGGTAATTTTGTAAATCTTTAGAACCTTTTATTCATTAATTCTCCTATTTGGGATCTGATTATAAATTTCTCTAAAATAAACGCGGGCATATTGCATCTACATTCAATAGTCCTCTAATTTTATTTACATGACAGACAAAATATTTTACTTGCTTGTATTTATAAATTACCTTATTAAATTTTTTACTTCAATGTGCAATTTTACCCTTAGTTTACTATTTGTTGACATTGCTATCATATGTTATAATGAAGGTGTTTGGCAAAGCTTCTGAACACCCCAAAAGCACGTTCAACAGTGTTTTTCCGTAAAATAAGATAATTTTCTTCACACATCTACCTCGTAAATGGTAAAAGCACTTCTCCACCGCTTTTTCAAACGGACCCATTTGAATATTAGACGGGGTTAAAATTAAAAAGTTGTTGAATTTTAAGGTAGAGTTAATTATGTTTAATATTTTTAACCTGTGTGAAACATACATAGTGGAAGTGACTAACCTTAAATTGTATTAACTTAGTCATAAAATACAATATGCCCGTTTAATCAAGCTTATGAGAACTCAAACGTACGTTCAATAGTGTTTTTCGTAAAATGAGATAATCTCTTTCACACATTTATTACGATTTATGTAAAAGTACTTCTCTACAACATTCATGACTCAATAACTTTCTATCTCTATCCTTATTTAATATATAAAAAACAAAATCAACGTAACATTAAATGAATAGTAAAATTAACGATGTGATCTGTAAATATAATAAAAAATATTTGGATAAGTGGGGCATCGCGCGCCCGCAGAAATATATAAAGCGGCGCGGCAAGTTACCAAATCATGGAAATGAGTGCTCGCAGAGATTTCCAGATTTGCAATTAATGATGAAATGATTAAGCCTAACAAAACAGATTAAGATGAACGACCAAATTGGATGACGTCTTAATCCAAAACAGCAAATCACAACTGCGAATATATATATATATATATATATATCTGTGTGTGTGTGTGTCGCACGTTGTCCTCAATGTCAATATGAAGTGGAGACCTTATCACATTACTATTTCATATATCACCAAGTGAACTACCTTCCCATCTCTATACGTCTGCATATTTTTCACCAGCAAAGAAAGAGAGAGTAGGGCTCATTTGAAAAAGCGGTTGAGAAGTATTTTTACGTAAGTCGATGTAAATATGTGAAGGAGATTATCTCATTTTACAGAAAAACACTATTAAACGTGTTTTTGGACTCTGGGAAACTTTACCGAACGGGTCCTACTCTCTCTTTCTTTACTTTTACTAGAAGTTGCTTTTTAGGGTTTAGGGTTGAATACTGTATCAACCCGACGATAGGCTATTGAGTGTAAGCGATGAGGCTCCATTGATTTTCAAAGCTGTAGTTATGAATGCTTCATTGTCAACTTCCATTTCACTAACTCATGTTGGATTCTTCCCCAATTGCCCATTAATCAAACCTTTTGTTACGAAGACTTTTACTTTTTCTAAGGATTAAATTTTTCTTTAGTGCAAAAATATACATTAAATTTTTAAAATAATGCAAAAATATTGACACCGCTATCAATTTAATCAACATGGACTCTTTAGCAAACATGCATATCCAGAAATTGATGTAAAAATATATATGAAGTTTTCAAAATAATGCAAAAATACCTTAACGGTTGAAAACTTTATATGAATTTTTGCACTACTTTTGATTAACAAATTTATTAAATGGTCAACGTTTGTTGACTAATTTTTGCACTATTTTAAAATTACTTTTGCAACCAAGGAACGTTTACACCATTTGATGCCTTTAGTGGAATACTCGATGAGTAGATTTGCGACTTAACCTTAAAATTAATCAGAGGTTGCAATTCTTCCTCAAACTAGGGAACAATTCATTCTCAAAAAGTTATGATTTTTACATCACATGATCATTTTCACCTTCTAAGACATAATAATAAGAACTTTAGTGATTTCATCTATAATAATTATAGTTTTTTTACAAGAACTTATAGTTTGACATTTTCATAGTTCAAAAGGTGGAAAGGGTTTTTTGGCTAAAGTATATTTTTAGTCCTTTATGTTTACGTCAGGTTTCACTTTAATCTTTTAAGGTTAAAAAGTGCACTTTTAGTCCCTCAAACTTAACGTCGTTAGTTTCTCCTAACGGAAATTACTTACTCATCAAACTTAACGCTGTTATTTTAGATACTTTTTTATTTTATACAATTTAAAATATCAAATTTATTATATTATTAAATTATAATTAAAATGTGAGTATGATTTGTCAACGTTTTATTGCACAATTATCGATTAAATTTGATGAGTCATCATTTTCCGTTAAGAGAAACTAACGGCGTTAAGTTTGATGGACTAAAAGTGCACTTTTAAAACTTAAAAGACTAAAATGAAACCTGATGCAAATATAAAGGACTAAAAGTATACTTTAGCCGGGTTTTTTTCTATTCCATTATTGAAAATTATACTAACCATTTATGAAAAGTATTCCCAAACTTATTCAACTCAATGCTTGTCATATATAATTAGACACAATCATTTATTAAAATGATTTCTAAGTATAATAAGGGCAGGAACTTTGCGTTGAAAGTGATCAAGTGCCAATGGAAATGAAGAGCTATAATAGCTAAGCTAGCTAGTAACTTATAATGAAGGCAAGCATGCATGTGATCTACAAATTTATTACCACTTAAAATAGCTTCAAGCCATTTGAATTCATTAAAATTAATTTTAAAAAACTATTTCTACAAATTTATTGGATAATATAATCTAAACTTCGTTTCATTTCCGGTTGACAATATGTTTCATCTATTATTTAAACAAATCCTTATGATGAGTTGGTTCAAGAGGCCATCCACAATGACACTTTCATTTTCTTAAATGGTTAATATTGTTGTTGTTAGCCCTTACAAATTTAATTAAATTCTAATTCTAGTCTTTACAGTTTCAAATTATGATTTGTAACCTCTACAGTTTCATAAGAATATATATAATATGAGCTTAACCATGTTAACTGTTAGTTACACACATTCACAGAACTACAGAAGCTTTCTTTCATGTATGCTTCTCAGAAACCACTAAATTATAGATATTTTATGTATGATGAAGCAGGATTGGACTTATTTGAAAGTGGTGAAGCAACAGTACATGTAAATGAAAGTGATGCTATGTTTCTTCCCAGTTTCCTGGCCATTTCTCTGATCACACACTCATAATTGAAAAAAGCTCTTAACAAGCTTAGCTACCTACCTGAATCATTTCCAGTTATGCAATTTGCAAAATATATACGCGCAATCTTACCTTTTTCCTCATTTTATTCTGTTCTAGTAGAAAAAAGAACCTTTAAATAAAGGAGAATAATAAAATATATAGAAAAAGTAAAAGTTAGAGACAAAGTAAAAGGCAGCTTTCTTTAATATTATATTGATGATGATGATAAAGTCTAATCTGGATATGTACCGAAAAATTGAAGTGGTAACACCAAGGCATCCAATAATTGATTAGTTCAACGCATATTTTAATAATAATAATAATCTCTCAATGAATAAACAAATGAGGTTTATACAATTGTGCTTGACCATATCGTATTATTATGTACAGCCAGCCAAGTCCTCACCAACTCATGCCATTCGCAGCAGCCTCACCAATTTGATTAAATCAGTGCCTACCAGTTCATATGCTTCATTATTACACGGTCAAGCATTTTAATTTCCCTAAGTTTAATCACATTTTTATTTTTTTTTAGTGACATGATGACATTCTCTTCTTTCTATTTGATTGTATTTCATATTTAAATGAACACAATATAGTAATTTTACCTTTTTTATTTAAGATATCATCTTTAACTGAAAAGGGTTTTACTATATTTCTGACTTGGTAAGATAATAGACAGTGATTTACTAGAAATAAATAAAAAGTCAACTTGATGCTTGTAGTTAATGTGGCATATCAGTTTGTTTATTTAAACAAAAATATATGTGAAAATGTCAAAGACTATTTCTTACATTAAATTTTTAGGGATATTTGCAACAAATTAAAGAAATATTTAAAAGAGGAAAAATTGGTGGAAATCTTTTCACTCAAATATTGGTATTTTTATGCATAAAATTCTGCATAGTATTAATACTTTATGTGTATAAAACTATATCATGTCACAGTGACTAATGCTATTTATAAAGTGACTTCCCCCTAATTTTTTTTAAAAATCATATGGAGTGAAAGCTAACCTATTAATCTTTTTTTTATTGTTTTTGGGAGAATTGGGGATAAATCCACTATTAACAAATTAATTGGAGAATGAAACATATATAATTTAAAAAATTAGTTGCATTTACATAATGTAGCATTTCAACTGCATAATGTGGGAGATTGGTTGTATAGAAATTTAGTTGTTTAAAGTTTTTCAAAAATACAAATACATTTGATTTTTCATAATATAAATTGACATTTCACATTATACTTATTTCATTCTTCAATTAATTTATCAATACAGAATTTATCTCTAATTCTTCCTTGATTTTCTAGTTATATCATGTTTTTTATTGTTTTGTTGAGAGGGGAAATGGAAAAAAAAACAGGTCGGCTGTTATCCCTGAGCGATCAAGACTTGATGGACTTAACCATTTGCCTCATTTTTAAATTGAGAATAAGCCGAATTAATTAATTAATATTTATCAGTATATATAAATAAAAATATAATAAAAAAGTCGACCAACCACAGCGTAGTCAAAAAACGACAGTTGTATATTATTCATAATTTTAGCTAGCGAGCGTGCCCATGCTTCATTTATTGTAAAGCTTCATGAGCCTTCTCTCAAACGCTCAAAACGAATAGTCATTCTTCGTCGTTCACATCATATTCATATTAATCTTTCTTCTTCGTCGCCTCCGTTCATGGCGATTCCTCCTCAAATCTTCCCTACTCGTAAACGACGGCCATCGGCTGTGGCGTTTATCTCTCCCAAACTCACAACAGACCTCGACCTCCTTCACTCTCTTCTTCACCTAACCCACCAGATTTCCTCTATCAAGCCCATCCATTTCCTTCTCAGAGGCAATTCCTCTTCCATCATTCGCAAGGTCAATCTTCTCGCCGTTCTCTTCGAAGAGCTGATCAGAAGTTCGGTTTCTGTTTCCTTTCAATCTGCCATTCTCTGCTTCGAAGAAATGTACATAATTCTACAGAGGATCAAGACCTTGATTGAAGATTGCTCCAACGGGAGCAAGATGGCGCTGTTGATGCAGAACGAATCAGTCGCCGATAGTTTTCACAAACTCACCTCGGATTTATCAACGCTTCTAGATATTTTCCCGGAGAGGGAACTTGAATTGAGCGATGATGTGCGAGAGCTTGTGGTTCTGATCAGAAAACAGTGCACTGAATCCAAGGCTTTTGTGGATCCAAAGGACAACGAGCTCAGGCATGAGGTCGTCTCGATGCTGGATCTTATTAAGCGAGAGATCGTCCCCGATCATTCCAAGCTTGCAGATATCTTCGAGAGGTTGGAAATCCGAGATTCTTCGAGCTGCAGAGCGGAGATTGAGAGTTTAGAGGAGGAGATTCAGAATCGAGGCGATGAGCAATCCAAATCCGAGCTCGTCGCTTTGATCGGGCTCGTCCGATACGCGAAATGCGTTCTTTTCGGAGCTTCCACGCCGTCTTCCTCTTCCTCTGATGATGTACAGCGGCGGAAACAGCCGTCGGAGATAGCTGTCCCGGCGGATTTCAGGTGTCCGATTACTCTCGACCTAATGCGCGACCCGGTTGTCGTGGCAACAGGACAGACATACGATCGTGAGTCCATCAAACTTTGGTTCGAATCAGGGCATAACACGTGTCCCAAGACCGGTCAAACTCTGGCCCACACGGACCTCATCCCTAACTGCGCTTTGAAGAATCTAATAGCCATGTGGTGCCGAGAGCAAAAGCTACCGTTTGAAACCGCGGGCGGTAACGACAAACCTCACGGCGTTATCATCAACAAAGCCGCCTTAGAAGCTATTAGAATGACGGCGTCATTCTTAGTCAACAAGTTGTCTCTTTCTTCGTCCATGGAAGCTGCAAACGCCGTCGTTTATGAGCTTCGTGTTCTCGCGAAAACAGACTCCGATAGCCGAGCCTGCATAGCCGAAGCCGGAGCCATCCCCCTGTTAATTAGCTACTTGAGCTTTGGCGTCGGCTCACAGAATCCGGACCTCCAAGTTAACGCCGTCACGACTATCCTCAACCTTTCCATCCTCGAGGCGAACAAAGCACGGATAATGGAGGCTGACGGAGCGTTAAACGGCGTCCTCGAGGTCCTTCGCTCAGGAACCACGTGGGAGGCGAAGGGCAACGCGGCCGCCACGATATTCAGCTTATCTGGCGTTCCCTCCTATAGAAGAAGACTTGGGAGGAAGACACGTGTCATGCGAGGGTTGATTGATTTGGCGAGGTGTGGGCCCACAGGCGCCAAGAGGGATGCTCTGGTGGCTATTTTGACCCTGGCGGCGGATAGAGAGACGGTGGTGAGGCTGGTGGAAGCTGGGGTTGTGGAGATGACGGCGGAAGTGATGGACGGGTTACCGGAAGAGGCTGTGACGATTCTCGAGATGGTTGTGAAGCGGGGTGGGTTGGTGGCCGTCGCCGCCGCGTTCGGCAGCATTAAGAAATTGGGGGTTATTCTGAGGGAAGGTTCAGATGGGGCCAGGGAGAGTGCGGCGGCGACGCTAGCCACAATGTGTCGTAAAGGGGGGTCGGATATAGTGGCGGAGCTGGCTTCCTTGCCGGGAATTGAAAGAGTGATTTGGGAATTGATGGCCGTTGGGACTGTAAGAGGGAAAAGAAAAGCCGCCTCGTTGTTGAGGACTCTCCGGCGATGGGCTGCCGGTCTGGACGGTGCAGGGTTAACAGAAGGATTTTCAACGGCCATCACTTCGTCAACAACGATGGTTTCAACTCAATAAAACAAGATTTGTTTTTTTTTCCTTTTTCCATTTATGAATCTGTAAAAATGTCTCATTTTATTTTTTATTTTTGTCACAATCACTGTAAACTGTAACATATGGAGGAGTTCCATTTATATAATCTGATTCTTTCATTAATCATTGTTTTTGGATTGAAAAAAAAAAAAAATTCAGTGTGAAATCTTTGGATCGCTGAAGGATAGTAGAAAACTAGAAATGACTAAATTTTTTGAGATGGCATTTAATCAATAGTTTATAATTATAACTAGATATGCTCTGGTGATGAGTAATTTGTACAGATTGCAACTTTGCAAGAACTTTTAAATGTTTCATATTTATATGGATAAATGGACTGTTGGTTTGATGATGTTCACATGGCTTTAAATTCCGAGTTGGTAATGAGTTTTCACACTTGCATTGTCAAACCACGGCACAAAATTCTCTCTTTGCAGATAAGCTTGATATTGACCATTTTATTCATAATTTTACCATATTACTATCTCTTTTTATAACAACTCAGGTAAAGTATACTAAATTATACATATTCTGAAATACTTATAATATATCATAAAATTTTATATCAATTTATAAATAAAAAAATTAATTTAAAAAAATAATAAATGTATAAGTATATTTAAATTTCTTAATATCTCTAAAAAATCAACTACATATTATACCAGTGACCAAAGCTAATGGTATTCAGAAAGTAGGAAATAAAACGTTTTAAGACTTTGCATGCTTAGTAGATTGCCCGTCAATAAAATTTTTATGTTAACAGCAGGATTTGAACTCATGATTTAATTATTAATGAGCCAACTATTTATTAACTGTTTAAATTTTATTGACAAAAAAAATTCAACAAACTAAAATCCCCATTCTGAAGTTTTGTCAACTGAAACAAACAAACCAACTTGACCAAAAAGATAACCAACAGACAATGGGCCTGTTGTTCATTTCCTTGAAAGAAAGCCCATAATGGTTTAATAGGTCATGGGCCTTTTGCAAGTAAAAAGTTTTGAAGCCCTTTTAACATCATCCCACATGAATGAAACTTAAATTTGGATCATTTTCAGAGTAGATAATCTATTACCATCAATCAAAAATCAAGGAGGCTAAGCACAGTAACCCAGGCTTGCATTATACCACAAAACAGTATCAAACACAGTCACAAGGTACATTCCCTGTCCTTCTCCCCAAAAAAACAAACCAACTTAAGGACACTATACACAGTTGGTCCCCCACTCTACTCATTGATGTGTTTAATGCAAGTTTTTTGACACAAACTAGGTGGTCACTCTAGCCACCCCATCTTCTCTTTTTCTCCTATACTGTTCTCTTGGGACCATTTGACCGACCACCTTCAAAAAACATTCCCCAGAACTTCAACTGTTCATCACATCATTCGCATCTTCTTCTTCATCAGGCTTATGGTGACAAAAAAAAGGTATGTTCCCAATGCAATTTCATATTTACTCAAAGGCCAACACATCATTCACTTCCGCTATCTCCCTTGATGTACAATTCTTACCATATTCTTGAAATTCTTGGGATATGGATCCTTTTGTATCACATCTTGACTCATGTCTTCTTGTGATTATGGACCAATTATTCTTCACTATGCATGATTAAGCAAATTAAGATTCCAACTTTTTTTAGAAGAAAAGGAAAGTTCATATGAGCTGGATTACAAAATTTCATTAAGGTAAGGATAGGATTCATGGCTTAAAAAAGGGTCAAGAGATTTATTTCATTGATCATATAAAGAAATAGAGTTTTTGTTGTTCTTAATATAACTCAAATTGTTAAATTTATCATACGAATGCACAATTTTATCCATGATTTATTGTTTTGCAAGTTGTTATCTTTTGGGATTTTTAATTAAAGTGTGCATATTAAATATCGATAAAGTTGAAAAATTATTAAATTTTAAGAATAGTACAGTTAACAAGCTTTAAGGCTTTCATTAATTTCAGTGAAATATATTAAAAGTACCTTATAAATAGAACTAAGTGATTATTTCTTAGATAGGTAGTGAAATTAAAAGAAATAGCATTTTGGGCATGAATCATATTGTTACCAGTATTGAACCAAATAATCTTTGTTAGCCAAAGGTTTCAGCTTTGATTATGTTGTGAGTAGCAGTTTACTTGTCTCAGTTATATCCATATACCAAAAAGTAAATCTTGACATTAAGTTGGTCACTTAAGTAAAGTTCTACTTTTGATTTTAATTGTGCTTAAGCCCAAGTTGGTTTGAAATTTGAATACACTTCTTTTAATTTTCCCAAAAAAAAAACAATAAATCTTCAACGTAATTGAAGCTAAGTCTGGCCCGTGATATATAATCTTGTACTGAAGATTTTTGACCTTATCACAATTTGCTTTACTACTGAATTGATATCTCTTGTCCCAACCAGGAGACAAAGGCAATGAAGCAAACAAGGGTTAGCTAAGATAATAATGGGATGTACATTTAGGGTTGAACTAAGCTCTTGTCAGTATACAAAAGGGTCAAGCTTGTTTTTATTCCATGACCATGAAAAATAAACAGTGTTCAATTATATGTAACAACAATGGAATTTATATTTATGTAATCTTTCAC
>JANTPZ010147984.1:0-24661 GCA_025593235.1 Vachellia pachyceras | reverse complement strand
AATGATCAACCTATCGCACAAGCACAGAATATGATAAGGAATGTTCTGCATGAATAGCTTGAACCAGTTCAGAAAGTTGGATTAAGAAGGTCAACAAGAGAAACAAAATCAGCATTGTTTAGTGATTATATAGTGTATCTTATTGAATTTGACTGTGACATAGTTATAAAGGATGATCCATTAAATTTTACTTAGGCTATGGAAAGTGCTAACTCTAAGTTATGGTATGATGCTATATTGGATGAGATGAAATCTATGGCAAACAACCAAGTTTGGGAACTTGTGGAGTTACCAAGTGAGGCTAAGGCCATTGGCTGTAAATGGGTTTTACAAGATAAGGTTGGTTGCAAAAGGTTTTACTCAAGTGGAGGGAATGGACTACAAAGAAACTTATTCTCCATATCTACAAAAGATTCTCTCCACATTATCATGGCATTAGTTGCACATTTTGATCTAGAGATGCATCAGATGGATGTTAAGATTGCATTCCTTAATGAAGAACATGAGGAAGAGGTCTACATGAAGCAACTTGAGGGGTCTATTGCAAAAGGAAATGAAAATTTGGTATGCAAGTTAAAGAGGTTAATTTATGGTCATAAACAAGCTTCATGACAATGGTATTTAAAGTTCTATGAAGTTATTACATCTTTTAACTTCATTGAAAACATCATGGATTAATGCATATACCACAAGAATAGTGGGAGTAAAATCATATTTTTGATACTGTATGTGGATGACATACTACTTGCAACTAATGATTTAAGACTCTTACGATAGGTAAAATAGTTTTTATCCAGGAATTTTGACATAAAGAACATGGATGAGGTATCTTATGTCATTGGCATTAAGATTCATAGAGATAGTCATGAAGGTCTTTTAAGTTTATCTCAAGAAACATAGATCAAGACAATTCTGGAAAGATTCCGGGTGGAAATATGTAATTCTAACATCGTTCCAATTGAAAAGAGAGATGTGTTTAGTTTGGATTATTGTCCCCAGAATGATTTACAAAGAAAGGAGATGGAAAGGATCCCATATTTCTCAGCAGTAGGAAGCTTAATGTATGCACAGTTTGCACAAGACATGATATAGCTTTTTCTGTGGGTATGTTAGAGAGATAACAAAGTAATCCTAGAATGAAACATTGGTTAGCTGCAAAGAAAGTTTTTAGCACCTTTAGGATACAAAACATTACAAGCTCACATATAGAAGAACAGGCAATCTTGAAGTGATTGGATACTCAGATTCTGATCTAGGAGAATGCGAGATACAAGGATATCTACTACTAGTTATGTCTTCCTCTTAGCAGAAGGAGAAATATCATGGAGAAGTGTTAAACAAACACTTTTAACTGCTAGTACTCTTGATGCTGAGTATGTAGCAGCTTTTGAAGCAAGTATACAAGGAATCTGGATAAGAAATTTTGTTGTAGGGCTGTAGATTCAATCTCTAGGCCAATTAGAATGTTTTATGATAACATAGCTGCGGTGGCCATTGCCAACAACAGAAAGAGCATAGCTCGAAGTAGATTTGTTGAATTAAAGTTTCTATCTTTAAAAGATAGGGTTAGAAATGTCTAATTTTCAGTTGAATACATCAATACAAAGAAAATGCTAGCTGATCATTTTACTAAAGGTATAAAACCGAAAGACTTTGTTGTACATTACCTTATATGGGGATTAAGCCCTTATATGACTAAAGAAGGTATGTGATGTGATAAATTTTCGTTTATAGTTATGATTTTCTTTTTTGTTATATGTATACATATATGTTGATGAGATTGATAAATATTAAGGTAGGAATTGAATAAAAATTAATGTTTATTCATAAAGTATTACCCCCATTAAGTAAGAACCAATACTTGATCAATAAGGACTTGTCACCATAGTTCATGTAGTGTTACTTAAATGAACTTACCCACCAAATAATAATAAGTTGTGGGACAAGTGGGAGAATGTTAGAAATTTAATATATATTAAGTATATATTATTATATTTATTTAGATATTATAATTTTCATGTTAATATTTATATATATATAAATATATCACCGGATGTGTCCCGCATCATTATTTGGATTATGGATTAAAGAGTTGCGGTGAATCCTTTGAAGAGTCTTGACAGGAGGCTATTTAAGGAGAAGACCATGACTCAAAACAAACATAGAAGAAAAGTTGTTTGTTCAATCACGAATTCCCTGACGGGGTGACGGTTTCAATATTCTCATTCAGAAGAATTCAAGAAAATCTCAAAGAATACAATATTCATACACCATGGCAAGAGGTATGCAAGACTTCCACTGTAAAAGTCATAATCTAGATTTACGAATTATATACAGCACAAGACTCTACACTTGCTTTGGTTTCATGTTGTTAAATTCTCTCTTTTTGCATGAAATGTTTGAAAAGGAGATTTTGTGGTTAGGAGAATCTGACTACAATTTAGGATTTACCTCTCACTTTGCTCTCACACAGTCACACTCACGGCCAAGGAAGAGGAAGAATGAAGAAACTGGTGTTCTATATATATATATATATCTCACACACACACTCTCTCTCTAGTAAATGGGGGCCCACACTTAATTATAGGATTTCTATTTAATACACGCAAGTTGATCTCTTTGTCTCTGTTTTTTTTGGCCAAAAAGAAGGAACTTCATTAATAAAAAACCAAATGCAAAGTTCTAAGAATAGTGAGCAAACCAGTCATAAACATTCTAACATTGTTCCTCATTACATCAAATAGCAAAAGGACTACCAATCCATACAACTTTAGTTCACTCACAGCAAAAAAAGATCAATAATAGATTCGCTTCTCCCTTTGCAAATAAAGCATAAATCTGTTACAACATATTTTTTATTCATTAGATTTTCCATTGTGGGTAATGCATTTAATAATAAGCGCCATAAGAAATCCACACTTTCTTCAGTACTCTAAGTTTCTGAACTTCCTTCCACAATACTTCCTGACATGAATGAGATGAACCAGCCCTTAGTTCGACCCCGTTCTTCACTAACCTCCCATCAATCTTATAACCTTCTTTCACCGAATAACTACTTTTAGATCCCTTTGTCCATAACCATCTATCCTCCCTTTCTCAATACGCCACAGTCACTCTTCTAATGGCTACACACTCAACCTGCCCCAAAAAAGGTTCAATCACTTCAAAGTCCCAATCCACCCCATTCCTAAGATCAGAAACTCTCAAATTGGATAAAGAGGGAAAAGGACAAGCAGATAATAATTTAAAATTGTAGAGTTCTTTTACCTAATGGTCACTCCAAACCTTTGTCTTCCTCCCATTTCCGATAGTTGCGAACACATTCCCCTCAAGGACTCTCCTACCCTCCAAAATACTATTCCAAATCCAAAAGGCTCTACTTCCCTTTTTTGCTTCCAAAAAACGGCACCTTGGAAAATACTTACCTCTCAATATCCTAACCCATAATTGATCTAGTTCATAAAGAATCCTCCACCCCAACTTAGCTAACAAAGCTAATTTAAAAGCCTCAAAATCTTTGAAGCCCATCCCCCCTTTTAATTTCCCCCCCTTTAATCTTTCCCTAGAAACCCAATGAATTTTTCTTTTATTATCATCCTCTTTCCACCAAAAATTAGAAATAAGCTGGTCAAGTTTGATCAGGGCAGACTTTGGAAAAAGGAAACAAGGCATAGGATAGACTAGAATAAAATTAACTACAAACTTAATTAATACCTCTCTGCCTGCCTAAGAAAGAAAACTCCTCTGCCAGCTTTGCACCCTTCTTTTGACTTTATCAATCACAAAATTTACTGCTTGAACTTTGGATTTGCCCCAAATAGTAGGAAGTCCCAGATAGTTCCCAAGTATATCCACTGCTGCAATCTGAAATAAATGCCCAATTTCCTCCATCATTAGACCAGGAACATAATTAGAGAAATAGATACATGATTTATTAAAATTCATCATCTGTCCTGACGCTTGGTAATACACATCAAGAAGATATTTCAGTTTTCTACAATTCTCAATTTCAGCCCTGAGAAAAAAGATAGAGTCATCTGAAAAAAAAGAGTGAGTAATCCACGGACACCCAGATACTAGCTTAATTCCTTTTATTCTTCCCAAAGCCTCCTCTTTCTCAATCATTTTTAATAGAACATTGCTAACCAAAATAAACAAGTATGGAAACAATGGATTACCTTGCCTTAAACCCCGCCTAGGGACCACCTTTGAAACCCTCTTACCAAAAAGCACTACTGAAAAATTAACTGATGACAAACACCAATAAATCCGTTTCACCCACTCCTTGCTAAACCCCATTCTCAAAAGAATAGCAACTAGAAAATCCCACTCAACTCTATCACAAGCCTTATTGATATCAATCTTTAAGGCTAACTTAGAGATGTTTTTCCTTGTTTTTAAATGATGAAAAGCCTCATGAACAATAACAATATTGTCTTGAATGAGTCTTCCAGCTACAAAAGCTCTCTGACACTTAGCAAAGGATTGAGTCTATTAGCAATAACTTTTAAGAAAACTTTGTACACAAAATTGTATAGACTAATCGATCGATAATCATTCATAGATTCAGGACAATCAACTTTTGGAATGAGCACCAAGTCAGTAGAGTTGATATCCTGCAAACTAGATTCATCAGAAAAGAATTTTCTAATAAAAAAGCATACCTGTTTACCCACCATATGCCACTCCTTTTGATAAAACTTCCAGTATAGCCATCGGTTCATTCTGGCCTTCTCCCCAATTACATCTTCTTAACTCTTCAAATTGTGGATGAGCTGACCATCTTAGATCAAATTTGAAAGACTTGGGAGTCAATGTATCACTAAATCAAAATCTACCAACAAAGGACAATGATCAGAACCTATCGAATTCAAGACATTACATTGACCTTTCGCAAACCTTTCCTGCCAGGTAATATTCACTACTGCTCTATCCAGCCTCTCCCTAATAAACTCATTGCCCTCTCTATTATTAGCCCAAGTGAATCTGCAACCCTTACTCTCTAACTCCATCATTTTATAGTCAGTGATAAATTTTCTAAACCTTTCCAGCTGTCTGTTTGTAACCATTCTACCTCCTTCCTTATCTGAATGGTATAATAAATCATTAAAATCTCCCAAAACCAGCCAAGGAGACCTACCAACAGGCCCCAATCTCATCAAATCATTCCACCATCGCTGTTTTGGACTACCCTCACATGGTCCATACACGCACGTTATTGCACCAAAAATTCCCATTTAGACTAGCCTCTTCAATATGAATATAATATCTATCCAGTATTCCTTACAAGACATTACACCATCCTTCCACCAACAAGCAAGACCACCAGATCTCCTAATAGGATCAACATAAATAGCATTAAAAAATCCCAACTTTCCCTTAACCCTTTCTATCCTTTCCCTCTTCATCTTAGTTTCGGCAAAAATACTATCACAGGCTTATGTTTTCTGCACAGGAACCTTAAATGACGAATTGTTAAGATGGTTCCTAAACCTTGACAATTCTAATAAAGGCAAATCATTGTTCATTGGTAGCTGTAAACGGCCAGCCACCATGCCCTCCTTCATAAGAAAATCCCTCCCCAGGCATCAAATTATTATTTAAAGACATACCTTTAAACAGTTCCCTCTTCACCTTCCCTTTTTTCTTCTTCCTTTTCTTTGAGTCGTCTGCATCAATTCTCCCTATAGCAAACATTAGAGAACATGAATACTCAAACTGCTACTCAATAACCCCCGAATTTTGAGAAACGCCAAAAACCTGACTATCACTTATTCCCTGATAAACCATATCGCCTTCCAATTCCTTTTCCGCTTGGCCCAGTACTCTTGCCGCAGCCTTGCTTGGAGACTCAAATCTGGAGCTCTTCCTTCTCTTGGCAATAGGCGATTCCCACTCTTTATCAGCACTCACTTTAAAACCACCTAGTTCAATTTATTAGCAAGCTCACTGACTTCTACTCCTTCAATAGGAATAATCACCCCTTCGCTCGAATAAGTGTCCTTAGGTTCCTCTGGCAACTCCACATGATACAAAAATCCTTGTTCATTAGTCCCAGTCACTATTTCGCTTGATTACTCGGCCTTCTAGAAAGGTATAGATTTTCTAATCCCCCATTCCAAAAATTACGTTAGCCTTCGACCCACACAGCCTACCTTCCCCATGAAAACCTTCCATTCCAAACTGGGCCTTTTTTCTTATCCCATCCTGAGGCCACTAACATCTTCTTCCCTCCTTATCAAACTACTGTCACCTGTAACAAAAATCTAATTTAAAGATCCCACATTTTTTGAGATGGGGCCCACTCCCAAAGATATGGAAGATTCAACAGTTTTCAATGCTTCTTTATTCTTCTCGGGATACTTGTTAGTTTCTGACTCCACGTTCACAAAATTAATTCATTTATCTTCCCCATGCACGTCCCTTCCTCCCCCTTTTGACTCGTCATCTTCCATGCGGTCGAACTCTCCAACTTGGAATCCCTCCTGACATTTCGGACAGCAAGAACATAGATAGAAGAATCATAAACCTTCCCTTGCTACTTATCATCTTCCACTTGAAAATTATAGGATTTACATCATTTCCAAGTCTCCCACAATTGAAACAATACTTAGTTAGCTTTTCATACTTAACCTTCACACCGGCATTTTCCTTCTTACCTGGTCAGGGAACACTGAAGCCAACCATTAAAGGTCTATGAATATTCAGTTCAACCTTAGCTCTACCAAAACTACATTTTGGACCACATTTATCATCAGGGTCCTCTAACTCAATAACTTTTCCTATCATTTTTGCCATTCTTCGAATATTCACTCTCGATATTCCTTCCGAAGGAACATCATGAAATTGTACCCAAAAAATGCATGTATTGAATTCAAGTTCACTATCAGTAGTAAAAGAAGGTCTGTGCTGAAGAGCTAAGATATTGTTTCTTATGAACCATGGGCCGTCATTCAAAATCCGCTCAGATTCCTCCCTTTTTCCAAACGTAAAAGAGAAAGTATTTACCCCAATATATTTGATCTGCAACTTTCCATCCACCTTCTAGACTGGAAAAAGAACATCTTTCACATACGAACTCTAAGACTGGTTTGTGAAATAATTCTCCCAACTAAAATATAGTCCTCCAAGCATCCTTCGTTTACTATCTTCCACTGGAATTCCAGAACATCTATCCCTTCTTCTTTCCTCAACCTTCATTTATCCAACTCCAAATAATCCATGTCTATCTACACTCCCAACACTACTCCCTTCCCAAGAGAAGAAAACAACTGTAGGAAAAAAACCAGTACATAGACTGAACACCACACTGGTGAAGCTAATTCGTCGAGAGCATAGAAAAGCTCCACAATGCTCTACTAGGAGAGAACTACTTGCTGAATTTACCATAGGAGCTTCTCAAGACTTGATAAATTCAAGTTGATCTCTCTAGATTGATTAAGTATTGAGAGAATGTTGACTTTTTTTTTGATTCAATATGTGGACAACATGCTCACTGTCAGAGGAAACACTCCATGATAAATGGGAACTAATTTTTCAAGGAGGAATGATGTACTAAAATAACAAGAGGACAAACACCTCAAATAAAAAATATATAGAGACTTGAAAAAACAAAAACTTTACTTTCCCTAATAATGAACCCCCTTGTTTTTCCATATGTGGGCCACCTGAGACAGTGCCCTTGTAGAGAAACCATCTTCGTTCATTGCATTAAATGCAGCTTCTTTCAAAGCCTTCATTTGTTTGGAAATCTCTTCACCTTCTTCACTCTCCATTAATCTCTTTACCAACTCTTCAATTTCTTCCCTTTTGACTATTTTATCATTTTCCTTGACCTTAGGCCTCACTGCCACTTTGAGAACATCATTTAGAATAACTGCATTCGATTTTTGCTCTGAAAATAATGGCCATGTTATGAGTGGCACACCATGAACAACACTCTCCATGGTTGAATTCCACCCACAATGACTCAAGAATCCACCGATCAAACTGTGACTTAGCATTTGAATCTGAGACGCCCATGAAGTAAGAACAAAACCTCTATCTTTTGTTCCATTTAAGAACCCTTTTGGCAAGAAATCTTTAGGGTTCTTCTCATTTGAAGAATTATTGTCACCACCATGGTAAGCAGCACTAGCTACTTTATTTGGGGATTTTAGAACCCATAAGAACTTCTAGCCACTTAGTTCCAACACATGAGCCAGTTCATTGAGCTGCTCTTGGGAGATTGTTCCTCCACTACCAAATGAAACATATAAGACATATCTAGGTGGTTGTTTTCCCAACCATGTTATACAATTAGGCTTGTTTTTCTGATCATTCATAGGACCTATTTGTGTGAATATGGGTCCCACCAGGTAGACAAGAGGGTTAGCAACTTCTCCATTGGCCAAGGCTTTTGCTAGGCCTTCTCCTATTTCTGAAAAGTTGTTGAGCATGATACCTGTTAATAAAGATAAAGAGATGATGAAGCTTTGATTAATCAACAAAAAGAAACAATATATAATAAAAACTTCAGCAAACCAACCTAAACTCTTGGGGATTTGCCTATCAAAGTGACAAGCTCCCCTAATATATTAATTCATGACCATCTAGATTTTATTTTAAACAATTTAAATATAATTTTTTTAAAACTAACAATTTTTATTAAAAAAATCATTATTTGAAAATATGGTAGTTAATAAATTAATTTTATTTTAGATTTTATACCCATTAAAATAATTTTTTTTCATAAATATCAAGGTTAAGGTGCAATTTTAACAACAAAGTTTTTCACAAGGAGCGTTTGGCACCATTAAGTTGCGGAAGGAGTGAAAATAAACATAACGTTACAAAAGTGGTGCAAAAAACAACACCGTTAGTTCACCATTACTTTTCATATGTGGGTGTCACGCCCTAAACTTAGAGGTGACCGGCACAGACTATGAGAGATCTCACACTCCGTAAGCCTTTGATCTGTAAACGTAGGATATTCATCAAAATGCCAACTAACACAACGAACCATTCCTTTTCTCAAGATTATACCATAAAAACATTCTACGTTATCAACATATAGTACAAGTACAAGGACCTCACCTATAGCCTACATGGAGTGTCTAACCTTTATAAATAGTGCATAATGTATTCTTTTTCTTCGTCAAACAGTAGCTATAAAATAAGCTGACATCTGTAACAACAAGAAGGCTCTTCATTACTCAACCAAAGGTATAGGGTCAGCTGGGCTATCTGAGGCCAAAATAAGTTTTCGGTGAATAATATCCCATAAATATAATCGTATACATTTAATAAAATAATCTAAATGATTCAAGTACGATAAATATCGTAACAACAAATCTCAATTTTTGCAGAGTATAAACAAATGGCATTTTAAACTGCATAATGAATCATTTCTCAGAAAATCTCAATTACATATCAAAACCATTCGTTTACCAAAAATTGATTTAAAATAATATTCAAATATCGCTTTTCGTAGGACTTCAACAGAACAAAATATCAGGTGAGGACACACAGTCCACGAGGGTAAATAATCAGGTGCGGCTCGAGGCCACGAATAACAGGCGCAGGGATAACCCCATGAATAACAGGCGTGAGTCAATGCCCATGAATATCAAGCGAGCTCGAGATTAACCATGGTGCACCAAGGACTAACAGTACTGCTGTTAGTAACCAGCGTTCTGTATTCAGTCCTCTCAAACATTTTCCAGCATGCATGGGATCAATTTCCAAACCATTTTCAATAATAAAGCTGTTTTAGAAAAATTTGCTATAGAACCCCAGCATGAAAAGTTTACAAATAACATCTCAAAACTATTTTCAAGCATGCATAGAGTATATATCAAAATCATTCTCAAGCATGCATAATGCATGAATGCTTTATTTCTTTTCGCCATCTCTATACATGAATTAAAATTCCAGAAGTCTTTCTTTCGATTTTCTCATTTAAATACTCAATTCAAATAAAATAGGAAATAAAGGAATAACATAAAGGCACTCTTTAAACCTTTCTCTTCATAACATAAATGAGAAGATCAAATAATTCCGACAATCTTTTATCAATGGAACCATGCTCAAAATATGGTAACAAATGATAAAATATGAAAATATTAAAACGTGATTTATAAAAACTATAATGGGAAGCTATTCACTAACCTATCATGCCCCCAACATATAACTCATTTCCTTCCTTCAGCTTCCAATTCTTCTTCTTCTTCCTTTCCTAAAAAAATGTATGCAATATTTAATTAACACTAATAATACTTCTAAATTTATAACCAGCTTTGAAAATTATAACTTATTCTATAAAATTCCGAATGTAGATTTAAGTATCCATTTAAAGCTCTCTACATCCTTTTTCAAATAAAATTACCATTCACAATTTATCATCAAACAAGATTCCAAAAGCAGTGCTCCAAAGTTCTGCTTATTGCTAACTTTTCCACATTTCCATATTTCAAACCCAAACTTTGATAATCCATAACTTACAATTTACTTATCCAAAAATTGCATTCTAGGACTCCATTTAAAGCTTATCATGAGTACTATTTACTTGCCAAATTTCCTAGTCAACAAAGGTCAATTGACCAGTTCAAAGCCTACTCAAATTCAACTGCTTCATCAGAAAAATTTTGCCTTTCCAATTTTCTGAACCAATTTGAAAAATTCCTAACTTATACTCCACTTATCCAAATAATATGTTCTATGACTTATTTTAAAGCTTGACATGTGTACTAAATGCTCATCAAATTTCATGGGCAAAGGAGATCCCTTGACTAGTTAAAAGTTCACCCAAAGTTATCTATCCAACAACACTTCCAGCACATAAATTCCGAGTAACTTAAGAAATTCCTTTCAGTAATTGATCATGATCAAGAATTTCTAACTTCATTTAAACTCTAGTTTGCAAATAAACCAAAGGCCCTTTGGTAAAAATAGGAACCCCAATTTCGGTCATCCATTCCACAATTCAAAATCAACATGAATGCACACTATCTCAACTTAAATCAAAGTGAAACATCAAAAAAATACTTTAAAACCATAAAATCCTAATTATTTTGACCATAATTTCGAAGAGGAGACTGGTTCTTTCGCATGAACAGTGACCCATGAATCTGAACTTGAAACAAAATCAAATAACTCACATGCATAGCTTGATTCAACTACCAAAAGCTCCAATCTTACTCCTTACGTGATTTAGTCAGTGAACCTTCACTGATTACCTCTTATTTCTCAACTTTAATCTCTCCCTAATAACCCAAAATGGTAGAGATTGAAGAAACTGAGGGTAGTGGAGTGTCCAGAAGACTCACATAAACCCAAATCCTTGCTTGTACTGGCAAAAAATGCCTTCCTCTGGTGAACCCAGCACTGCCGACCACGAAGCTCTCGGTTCTCTCTCCCTCGCGTTGCTGCTCACGTCTGGAATGAATGGAACGAAGCATGGTGCAGGAGAAATATCAAAGGGGTATCAAGTGTGGGACGGTCAAAGGACAATTTTGCCCTCCCACACATTTTTACTTTACAATATAGTCCTTCTCTTTTTTTTCTGATTCCATTTTTTAGGATATTACAGTGGACCCCATGAAGTCAGTTTTTTCCCTCTCTCAGCCACATCATCTCTCCTCTTTCATTTCTCTCTCATCCCATCTTCTAAGAGCTGGCGCAATCACTGCTAACAAGCAGATCCATGCTTCTGCTGATACTCAGTCACCGTCGGATCTAACCTCTGTATTGTCATCGCCGATGCCTGGTAGAGCGATGGCGAGTCCAGGCTAAATCTTCTTCAGAGAAACCTCGCCATGTTCAAAAGTATTATCCCACCGCTTGCTCGTTTCTCTCAAAACTCTGTTCTGTTCATCGTCTCCAACCCTGTGGACTTGTTAACCTACATTGCGTGGAAGCTTTGGGCTTCCTCTCGAACCGAGTTATTAGATCCAGCACCTACCTAAACTCGTTGAGGCTTAAATTCCTCATCACCGATCATCTTGACATCAATGCTAGAATATGCAGGTAAGTGACTATCTTTTATATGTATATTTATCAGCTACACACACACTATATATGTTGCATGCTTACATAGTTAGGGAACATGGTGACAGTTCGATGGCTTTGTGTTAAGTATCAGTGTCACTATTTATAAACAAACTCTGTCATTTTCTTTCCGAGATAGATGAAACTGCTTTAGAAGCAAGGCTTGATTGATTGGTCAACGAGTTTTCACAACAATGGATTGCTAGCACTGTTCTTCCAATATCAATGGAGCATGGTTGATCCCTCTATTTATAAATTTTTGCAATCCGTTTTTCGTGGTGAAGGCTCCCCAAAAGGAGAAGGGCCGGTAGTGGGCATTTGAGAAAGTCCAGCCGATCAGGTGTCTTCATTCAGGCAACAATACGGTCGCTCTTTCTAACTAAGCAAGAAACCGATTCACTCTGGTATATGCTCCAAAGCCAAGCTTTACGAAAGAAAAAGTTCAGGGAGCGAAAGGTGATTTTTATGCCTCACACCCAAAGAAGAGAGAGACGGGAGGTGTGTGTGAGAGGGGAGAGAGAGTGAGGGTTGACAGCTGATTAGGTGGGGCCTAGAAGCATATGCCACGTGTGCATGGTTAACGACCGTTTATCCAAACCGTTTATTTTGTCAAATATGCACCATTTTAACAATATTATATGTATTTTTGCTCCTTTCAAAACTTAATAGTGCCAGACGCTCCTCGTGAAAAACTTTGTTGTTAAAATTGCACCTTAACCCTAAATATAATAATTGAAAAATAAATCTGAATTATCCAAATCAGATGTAGATGGTCAAAATCTAACATGTTAGGGGAGTTGGTTCCAACTCTTGGGGATACAAATGACTTAAGGAACTAATTAATGTTAACCTCCCTCTTTTCTGAGGATTTAACTATCCTACTAACCTAATCAACACGTTAATCAAACTAAGGATTTAATACTCCCTGTTTTTTTAATAAGAAACAAATAACTGGATCAAGTTGTTAAAAAATTGGTTAAAATTAGCTGAAGATAATAAAGATGCAAAAAATGTATTTTTTTTGTCAAAAATGCCCTCATTGATGTGGAAGAGAGAGAACGTGTGAGAATCACGTACAATGATATAGGTAATATGAGCAAATAAATGGGGTAAAATGGAAAATAAACCAAAAAAAGAAATTAAGACAGCCTCTGAGTGTCTCTTGCAGAGGGAACTTGCCATACCCAAAAATTATCTCTTACAAAATGGAAAAATGAGTGTGTTAAACAATACCATTAGCTGAAAGAGGTGTTTTAGCACGAAGCACAACCATTTTATAAGCTGCATTCGATCGATCTTGAATAGGGTCTAGTAAATCTCTTCCATGGATTGGAACACAGCCAGAGATCTTGAAAGGTTATGTACAGTCTCAATAGTCTCCTCAAATTTCAGTAATTGAAAGTAGAAGGACAACAATGTGGCAGACCAAGGGGCGAAAACAAAGGACAAGATGTTGAGTTCCTTCGCGAGATCAAGCGCTTCATACTAAAGTGTCCTCAATTAAAGCAGCCATATGAGTACCTTTAGAGCACAGTGAGTTCAAGACCTCAAGTAGAGATGGTAGAGACATAGTCATGGTGAGTTTGCTATTGAATGCTGGAGGTTGATCCTGTAGCAAGTCATCAAAGCTGATAGGAGAAAGAAATATGGAGTGAATGTTGGAAGGAAGTGAGTTTAAGAAAGTTATTATGGTATAGAAAGGGAATTATACAAGTCACATGAAAATCTGGATGGAGATAAACAAGTCACTTGGAGAACTAGGATGGGGAAGAAATTGCTATAGCTTAGACTAGGAACAACGGCTATGTGAATGATTCTTGTTTTCTCCATGGGGATGGGATCTATACTAAAAATGGGTTATGGAGAAGAATTGAAATAGGTAGAAGGAATAGAGAATATGTGTGGTTTCTTTCATTCAAAGCTATTCCTATTTATTTATGATGCATGTGAAGATATTCTGTGATATTATTACTCCATCTCTGATCTTATTTATAAACAACATTGTATAATACCCTCCCAAACCCCTTGTTTAAGCAACAATTTTTCTTTGTCAAAAAAAGTAATGCACTTTTTCATTTTAACCCACGATTAATTACATGTCTTTGTCATCTTCCTTTCCATTCATTCTCTCTCATCTTTTTCCACACTCATTCTCTTTCATTCATTATCTTCATATATAAGGGTTGTTTAGGAAAAAATTTATATATCTTACATATTCATTGCTTTAATTTTAACTAATTTTAATTGCTAGTTTATTTTGCGTAATTTGTGTAATTGCGGCTTATAAAAAGGACCAAAGGGAGTAATATATAATAAATTTAGTATTAATATAATCTTTAGTCCTCGAGTTTATGCTTATTTTTCATTTTGGCCCATCAACTTTCAAACAAGTGATTTTATTTCATCAAGTTTTAATATTTTAAAACATTGGCCCACATAATTTATTAAAAATCTAGACCATTTCATCCCCGAAGAATCAAAGCCATCGGTTTGAAACTTAAGTGACCAAAATCAAAATAAGGGTAATTTTGAGATGATAAGCCTCGATCAAATTTGCACACTTGAAAGCTTAATGTTTGGTGGGATGTGGTCCTTGTGCTAAAAAGTCCCACACTATGGATTGGCCCTGTTATGTTTTGTAGTGGTGTATTCAAACATGGGTTCATTGGCATGTGACAATTTACATACCTATCTTGATGCAAGTGAGCAATTGAACTCTCTCTCTCTCTCTCTCAATATGATCAAAATGATATTAACCAGGAAAATGATTCCATTGTAGTCTAACAATATTTTATTTGACAAAATGCAGTTATGACAAAAGCCTGTTTGAGAATAGTTTGTGAATAATGCATTCTTACTAAATGGAGCTTTTAGTAAAAGCCATGGGAATATATATTCAACGTTTATTTGGGAAGCATGTTGAAACCACATTGTATATAAGTCAAAACAAAACTCATCCTACATACTTCGACTTACGCAAAATAACTCTTCCAACGGATTCTCAAACATGCGTTGAGCCTTGCCATAGCACTTGGAAAACAATGTCGGCTTATCCCACATGTTCCATGGCACTCCTCCCCCATGGCGTTATCTTCTTAATCCTCAGACTGGCCCCTGCCCTTAGCCCCACTCCATCATCCATACTGTTAGAAGGATGATTGTTTATCGCCTTTATAATTGATATTGATACTGATGATACTAAATTTCACCGACACAATATATATAGTTTTCCTTAATTTTTATCATTTTATTTTCAATTTTTATCATTTTATTTTCCCTAATTTTATCACAAAATATAAACTAATTATATGTATTGATGATATATATGGCATTTTAAGTAATTTTTCTCTAAAAGTCACTTCTCCAACATTTATCCAAATATAATTGCATTATGACAAACTGTTTCTCAAAACACAAATAAAATGCTTTATGCCTAAATTCATTTTCCAAAATGTATTCTAGCCAATTATCATTCTCCTAACAATTTTTCAAAGCAGACACAGTTAACAATTAACAACTGAGGAAAGGTAAAACAGGGCATAACATTTGGTTCTTTCTTTTCTTTCTTTTGCCACCGATATAACTTTTGTTTCTTAATATTACATCAATATACTCGTGAACTAGTAACATATATAGTGCTTGTTGGTTTCATGTTGAAACTACTTTGAGAAAAAAACTCATTTTACATACTTATCTCGACTTGCGTAAAATTACTCTCCTAACGGATTTCTAAACACGCACTGTGATAAATGGGATAGGGCACGGGCAATGTAACACCTCCTTTTTTTCCCCTATTTTCTTAATTATGATCACTTAGGAATCACTTTTGGGCTTTGGATATCAAGGTTTGACCCAAAATTGTGAACTAAATTTTCAAAAACGTTTTAATAGAAATGCTGGCACTGTTCACATGCCCTTTTTCCAGATTGCTGGCCCAACTTTGAAAAATCATAATTAATTCTAGAAAACTCGAAAATGAGTGATTTCAATTTTTAAATTTTGCTTATTAAGTGAACTACAGGGTAAAATACTCATTGGTTCCAATTCTTGCCCATTTGATATAGTTTATTCAAAAACCACATACTTCTGAAATGGTTCACTCCAGTTTTCCAGATTTTACCTCAATCTTTGGAAAATCATATCTCTTAATGTACACATCCAAAATTTGCAAACTTTATATCATTTTAAAGCTAAGGATGTGTAGTTTCTGATGGAAAATTTCAGCCCATTGGGAGCTCGTTTACTATTTTTAACTGTTACTTGAAACATATTTGTTTTTCAGGGCCTTTGGAACCCCTTTAGCTTTGAAAACCAATTTTCTTAAAAATTCACCAAAACCTCTTTTTGGTCCATTAACCTACATCTAACATGCATGATTATTCCTTTACCACTCTTGCTTACTTTTAGCTCATTTTCATGCATACTTCATCACCCATCCACATGATACCTTTGAAGAGGTTTAGGTTACAAATATGACAACAACTTCAAGAAAATATGCATCTTAACCATTTACACCAAAAACATGCAAGCAAAACATCATCTTCAAGCATCATTAACCTTTTCCCTTACCATTGCTTGAGCTTGCACCTACATGGTTAGTTGTTGGATAATGAGATTTTGAAATCCCAATAGCAAAACTAGCTAAACAAAAGTATTGTGAATATGCATGTAACAACCTTTTAACAAACATATGAGCATGTGACATGTGATATGTTCAAACAACATTTTTATATGCATATGGCCATAGCAATCAATATCACATTTCATACTCATATCATTCACTTCATTCATCACAAAAATCATGCATCATTCACAACAAAGTTTCATAAAACATAAGTTTGGTTTAGTAGTCTTGCTACCTTTGTAAAGCTTCTCCTTTTTTAACTTAACTTCAGAGTTCTTTAGGATCCCTTCCAAATGTGCTCTTGAGGGTCTTAAAATCCTAAAATCATGGTATAAGATCCATGTAAATACACAACCAACAAGTTGCCATAAAACTTGTAAAAACGCATAGAACTCTTTGTGGGTTTTTCAAGAGGCCTACAAGTTCAAGGCTTGTTTTTTATGGTTCCTTAAACTTCTAAAATCCATATCTTGGCTTTACCCTACACAAAACATCATTTTAAAGCCAATGGAAGCATTAGAATCATCAAAATCCCACTCCTTATTTTCACAGATTTTCGAAATAAACAGAAAAAAGAAGGGTTCTTGGATTTTTCAACTTTTGCTTATGAATACTTGTGTATTCTTGCTTCCAAATCATGATTCAAGCACCAAAATACTCAAACACATTTTCCCTTTTCAAGACTTCAAATGGACAGCATCTCCCCATAAACTCATGGTTCCCAAAGTTTCAACAACAACTCCCAACAACAACAACCATCAAACACTCTTTACTACTTTGAAGAAGAGATTGCAACGTTTCTTTAAAAACCTCTCATTTTCCATTCCCACCTTTTGAAATCCTTGCCTCTCATCTTCAAAAAGAGAGACTCCTTCAAGAAATCAAATCATTAGAAAGGTGAAAGAGGTTGCAAGACTCAAGAAAGGAGGGTGCTTGGGCTTTACCTTGTGTGTGAGCTCTTTCTTCTACCTTAAGAGACCAAAAATGGTGTCTTGGGAGCTTGAGAGAAGAGAGAAAAATTCAGACCATAGAGACAGGGAAGGTGGACGGATTTTGGGAGGAAAGAGGGAGGAAATGACTAATTAAAAGCCTCTTGAATTAAGGGCAAAGGTGCAATTCTAACAACCAAGTGTTGTGCTATGAGCGTCTGGCATCGTAAAGTGTTCGAGGGTGTAAAAGTACACATAACGTTACAAAAATGGTGCCAAAAAAACAACTCCGTTTAACTCAAGCAAACGGTCAACTACTTTTCATCAGTGGACCCCACAAATTCAGCTTTTTTGTCCTCCCTCAGCCACGTCATCTCTTCTCTTTTCCTCTCTCTCCATTTCTTTCTCATTTAGAACACAGAGGCTCGGAGGAAGAGGAGCAACCCAGGCAAGCTTTCGTGACCCACACCGACAAGAGCTTCACCACCATTCTTCACCAGAATCACCACCATTCTAAGCTACAAAGTGGGGCTTCAAAGATCAGGGAATGCCTTAAAATACATAATCTGAAGTTGTACAAGAGAAGCCAATGCTTGATACAATCCAAACTTCAGTTTTGGTCATTTTTAAGCTAAACAACAGTCGTTATCGTGTTCATTGGAAGATTGGAAACCAGGGATTGGAGATCTTTTGTTTACGACACCAGCTGAAGCTCAGCGCGTTGCTATATGCCATTGCCGTAGGCCCGCACGCCTTAAAGGGGTTGAAGATAACCATATGATCGCCATGTCCAATTACCAACATATAAGCCCATTGGCACGTACGGTCTTAAGAATTTGGCGGCACCTAAATCACATACATAAATCATTGTCACCACCATCCGCCCACGCCGTTAGGCTGAGCTCCTCCATCATAGGGCTGTTGTGGCACCTCGTTAGGCTGAGCTCCTCCATGATGGTCTCAGCTTGCTCCATAGTCTCCTTTTCGATGAGACTCTTGGGAAGTATTAACAAAGCATCAAAAGTGAGTGTCTCAAGGACAGTGAGGTGAGGATAGAGAACGTTATATTGCGTAGTGAACCCAGTTTTGCGCTTTATGGAGCTAGAGAAAGGTTGGCCATTGTATGTTATAGAGCTGGAGACTTTCCCGGAGAGTTGACCGGCGAGGGCAGTGAGCAGCATGGTCTTCCCACTACCACTTTTGATGGCCATGAGCTCCCTGGGCTGTACAGTGAACCCAACATTGCCATGAGCTCCCTGGGCTGTACAGTCCCTGTCACACCTGAGTATCATCCTCATCATCTTTGCCTTTAGAGAACAAGCACAGACACAATCCCTGTCACGCCTGAGTGACAGGACTCAAGGTTGGTGTAGAGATGAGATTTTTCGTGTTGTTTGGTAGAGATTATGGAGGAAATGGACGTTTCCAGACCATGAGAAGAAGTAGAGAGAGGAAATGAGAAAGAAATGGAGAGAGAGAGAGAGGGGAAAAGAGAAGAGATGACATGGCTGAGGGAGGACAAAAAAGCTGAATTTGTGGGGTCTTCTGATGAAAAGTAGTTGACTATTTGCTTGAGTTGACGGAGTTGTTTTTTTTTTTTGCACCATTTTTGTAACGTTATGTGTACTTTTGCACCCTCGAACACTTTATGGTGCCAAACGCTCATAGCACAACACTTGGTTGTTAGAATTGCACCTTTGCCCCTTGAATTAATGGATGGATAGGATTAAAAATTGGTCCCCAAGTTTGTCTCTTGAATGCAGAGGATCATGTCACTTGTCAAGCTATTGTGGTGAGTCAAAAAGGTGTCATAATTACTCTCAACCACCACATTAATGACTTAGTTGGGCTGACTAGATCCATCCTGTTCATTTACTTGATCCGGTGGCATGCATTTTCGTAAAGTACCATTTATATGGGTAATTATCTTTTTACTTTTTCGAAGACTTTCTCTCTCATGTGGTGCCATTCCCTAGACCTCCTTCCCTAGATGGCATCATTCCTTCCTCAAAATACCCTTGGACCTCTTCGTAAATCGTCAGGATTCCTCGATTTGTGTGCAACATCGTAAAACGGGCTTCCGGAGGCCAATTTGACTGAAGGACATGGAAAAATTCTATATTTTTCCCTGATTCTCAAGCTCTTTTCCGTTCCTCAAAATTTTTCTTATTCGTAATTAAATTTCTAAGAAAATACCTTTTTGGGTTTTTCAGGCACTGTTGTTCTCTGTACAATGAAACTGCCCATACCGAAAGCCGAGTAATAATTTTATTAGTTACTTTATGAACCAACTAAACTCTTCTCAGTTTGGGTCTCCGGCATTTGAGGATTCTTGTTACCTCAAATAATTATTTCTCAGCCGTCTTTAACTCTGAAATCCTTTATTTACCACTTATTTACGAAAATGCCACTATCTTTTCTACTTTGGCCATAATTTCCAAAATGCCATCACTTTTTCTACTCTTTCTTAATTCCAACTTGCCCTTGGTTGACTTTGACATTTTTGATCAACTTTGACTTTAGTCAACTTTGACTTTTTATTGACTTTTGACCAAATTACCAAAATGTCCTTATTATTTGATGACCTTTTATGCCCTAGGCCCTTTTTAATCAAAATGACCATTTTATCTTGTCATTTTGGCCAAAAGTCCATTTTGCCCTTGGATCATTCTTACTTAAAATCCTCAAAACTAAGGACTTAGTCAATTATGATCCTTCTTATCTAAAGGCATTTACCTTATATCCATGGCCATTAAATCATCACATAAATACCGGCTTAGCCTTTATTTCCACTTACAGGAATATATGGATATTACAGGCAAGGCCTCACGCTGACCGTGCACGCCCGTTTATTTTTATATTTTTTGCTTTTCATTATTTTTATATAAAATATTATATTTGATTTTAAACCTTAAGGTTGATCTTGGTCTGGTGGTAAAAGCGTCTTTGAAAAGCTTCAAGTGCTGTGTTCGATGCCCAACTTAACCATTTTTTTCTTCATTTTTATCCCAACTTAAACCAACAGTGCTAACACGTTTTCTCATTTTGCCCAATCCCAACTTAAAGCTAACACATTTTCTTCCCCCTTTTAGTTTTGCAGTGCCATCGCTGTTGGGATTTGTTGTGCTCATGCGCTAGTATCTGTCACCGTTGAATCGTCCATCGCCGCCATGCCCATGGTCGCCAATGGTGAACCTCTTCTCAACTCTCGAGCCCTCAACTCCAAGTACCAGTGCTGCATGCTGGCACCTCCAACGCCTACGATGAGCTAGCTGCAACACTAAGCACTCCAAGCCTATGACGAGCTAGATGTGGTCAATGTTCATCCTCTTCTCCATCATTGTCCCCACCACTTCTTACTTCCTCCTCACTTGCCCTAGCTGTGACACCAAGCATCCAGGACGTACGATCCCTTTCTTTCACCTATTTGTCGTAATACGTGAGACGGTCAGGAGTAACCGGCCAGATGCCCAGCTCAATGCCTCAATATTAGTTCCTCTTCCTTCCCTTTCTCTCTTTCTCGCTTGTTCTACAAGTCTGCAACTTTGCGATCTAGGTTGGCTTCATGTTCTTCAACTTCCCTTTCTTTCTTTCATCTGCTACCCATTCGTGTTTCTCTTGAATGGCTGAAAAAAATAACGGGCTACCCGGTTAACCCGTCCGAACCCAACGAGTTTAAGGTAGCCCATTCCGAACCCGTATAAGTTTAAATGGGCGGCCCAGCCCGTACCGCCCGTTGCTTTGCCCTACACACACATAATTGCATAAATATCCCATCTATTTTTATTTTATTTTTTCGGTAAGGATTATCCCATCTATTTTTAAAATATGTATAAACCTCGCTTAAAAATAAAATGTATATACATGTTACATATGCCCCCAAGCATACTTTAGATTCAATTTCTTCCGCCCACCCAACCATTAACTTTGACTTTTACACCTTTATTTTGATCAAAATACCCTTCCTTAACAAAGAATTATTTGAACATTTATAATTTTTTGAAAGTAATTTGTACCATTAAAAAATATTTCACACACATATATTATTAAAACTTTTAGTATGTTATAAAATTTACTAACTTTTAGTATATTATAAAATTTAATTACTTTATTTTTTCCATCTAAACAATATTTCAAACATATATTTTGTTAATTGTATATTATAAATTGTATAAGCTTGAAAGGCTATATAAATAATTTATATTTATAATTTTACTCCCATGTTTTGCTACGAACAATTATAAACATATTTAGTCAATTATATATTTATTTTAAAAAATTAGTGAGAATCCTAATTAAATCCACTTGAAATATCAAAATTCAAAATCATACTTTTGATTTTGATAAATCCCTAATAAAGCCTCTTAGCCTTATTGAAATTTTTTTAATGTTACTAAAAGAGAAAAAATCCCTTCCAGTTAAAAAGAAAAATTGAAGGTTAGTCCGTTGTAAAACTCAAAATAGATTTTTTTTTAATAAAAAGTTATATTACTATGTAGATATAAAGCTTGAAGTTAAAACAATCAAAATGAATATCTTACAACGGGTAGTCATTCATGTATTTTCTAGAACTTACCTCTCAATGTCCTGGAGATTGATTAAGAATTTAAAACCCAATGATTTATCAAATAAGTAAGAAAGTGTGGATCCAATTGTTCATAAACCCTCAATTTTTTTGGAAAACTTGTCTAAGCAATTGTCTCAGCAATACCAATTTTTTGTTGGAAAAATGATAAAGGAATTGCCTAAAAACCCCCAATTTTTTTAACTACAAGGATATTTTCATATTATAAAAATATTAAAAATCCCTAATAAGACCAGTTTTTTTAAATAGAAGACATGCATTTGAATGTTGCAAGATTCATTACCAGAAACATATCATTTTGCGACGAAAAAATCTATCGCTAAATGACTATTTTCCATAAAAAATTTTCATTTAGCGATGAAAAATAGTAGCGACTCTCATTTTAACGATGGAAAATAGCCATTTAACGATGGATAAATGTCATTTTTCTGGTAGTGATTTGATTGAGATTCTCCCAAAAAAATAATCAAATTTTCAATCAATTTTTTATATTAACGAAATTTCTTAAGCCTATATCCAATATAATAAAAAAATAAAAAATTGAAGAAAAAATTCTGAAATCCTTCGGAATTTTAGTCATAATTTAGTCAAAATTCGAGATTTAGCATATTAAAGGGTACATTAGTAAATAAAGTATGTATAATTTCAATCCAAAATAATGTTTTTAAAATATTCGTAATGGATTTAATAGTTTGAATTGAAGTGTATATGTTAAGAATAGAGGGGTTGTCCGTGCAATTAAATTAAAATGTTTTACTCTATATAGTTTGATAGTGAAAATAGAAGAAAGTTAGTTTTTATTCTAATTTCATATAAGATTTCAATTTTTATGTCATAAAAGATTATTTTACTAATTTCTCATATTTTTTAATGAGACTAACGATTTTTAATATAAGAGACCAAAATACACTTGATAAATTTAAGAAGTTAAACTAAAATTTGATATAAATTTTGAAAATTAAATTTATAAATAAATTTTTTAAAATTTCTGTATATTAGTGGACCAATAGAAGTGTGTTTTGCAAGAAAAATATTGGAAATTTTCATTTTTAATAAATATAAAAATAGTTGAAACAATTATCTTTTCTTTCTCTATTTTATGACAAAAGGGCATCTTACCCTTTCAATTCACAAAGGTTTCATTTGTCACTTTAATTTTATGAAGTGCCTTTTTGGTTCTTTAACCTTAATATTATTAAAAAAAATCCTTACTTTGAAATTTTAAATAACTACTAGAACAATTAGATTTAGTGACTGAATTAGTGATGGAAAAGGTAGAATTAGCGACGGAAAAAGTCCTTCGTTAAATCCGTCGCTAAAACGAGGGTCGCTAAATTTAACGATAAAATTAGCGACGGAATTTGTCCCTCGTTAATTAGCGACGGAAAATTCCATCGCTAAATTAGCGAGGGAAAATTCCCTTGCTAAATCCGTCTTTAATTAGCGAGGAAATTAGTGATGGATATTTCCGTCTCTAAATTAGCGATGGACTTTTTCCGTCACTAAATCTACTTTTTTCATCACTAAATAAATTATATTCCGTCGTTAAATGGGTTCTATTCGGTCACTAAATTTGACAATTCCTTCATTTAATGGTTTATATTCCACCATTAAATTTAACAATTCTGTCACTAAATGGACAATTATATGGATTTGACAATTCTGTTGCTAAGTGCTTCAATGATTTTAAATATGAATCAACTACGCATATAGAAAAATATTTCATAAACAAATCTTATTTAATTAGACAATTGATCCCAAAAAAACAAATTTTAAATAATAATATCAAGTACATAGTATCTGTAACCATAAGCATACATTCTAATTTATGATTAAATTCTTTAAGTTAAAAAAATACAGATAAAAGTTAAAATATTTCATTAAACAAATCTTCGCCTCGCTTGGCCTCAACCATCGTCCTCTTCTTCTCTGCTTCCTTGTGAATTAACGCTATCTTGTTCTTCATTTTCTCCCCATACTCTGCTTTCTTTCTCTCCAGTTCTTCTTGCTCATGCACATTTTCATTTTCGACAACAACAATAACAATAAATCCCGATGCCACTACGCATTTTGAGTCCTGCTCCTTCCGGATCAGTAATTATAACCATTACATTATTGTCCGATCAAGCAAAATATTGTGCTTCTCTAATATCATGAAACTTCCCAATCACTGCTTGATGGAATATGATATCAATGAGTTATAGCAATCTGCCCTGGTTCATGAAGATTTACCATTAATTTTATAATCATCTTTATTAGAATTTCTATTATCTTTCAAATAAATGGTTTGGATCAGGTTTGGATTTATGAAATTATTTCCTGCTCAGTAGAATTTCCTATCTTCATACTTCTACATATGCCTTGAATTATGAATTAAATAATATTGATATTTGAATCTTCCCTCCCTTGTATTTATCTTGGTTTTCCCCTCCGCCTTTCACTCTCTTGTTCTATATATTACTTCAACTGTGAAGTATACGCGTCCAAGTGAAAGCT
>JANTPZ010147983.1:0-35828 GCA_025593235.1 Vachellia pachyceras | reverse complement strand
ATTTCATCAGAAATTTTACCAGTTGGAATAACTATTTTATCAAGATCATTTGCAACTGGGATCGGGCATCCTGGTAAATGGAAGCAAAATTAATATAAAACTAATATTTAGGTCAAGACTAAAAGCATAAAAGGAGGAAAAACTGCTATAATCTTACTGTGAGGTTTCGATACAAATCCCATCATGTCTAACATTGTGTAAACCTTGCTTTCTTTGTTACATATAGTTGCAAGTGAAGAAATAAAGTGCCAAAGAAAGGAACACGACAGTCACAATTTTGGTGAAGAAACGGGAAGGTATAGAATATTTTATTTCCACAACCTTTTCTTGGAGCATACAATCTATATATTACATAAAATTGGTTCTAACACTTGGTTTTGCCACACCAGGCGAATAAACTTAGTTTAAACACCAAGTGTCGTGGATAGAAATAGGGATGGCCATTCATGGAGACTTTACTAAATTAAAGACACCAGAAAATAAACTTGAGAGAACAGCCAAGAAGTAAGCGATACCATCCAAGAAAATAGCCAAGTGTCGCTCCACTCTCCGTTCTTACAACAGCACTTTCCCGAACCTGTTCCTTCTGTAACACTCTCTCACGAACAAATCCTCCACATAGAACTCTAGCTTACCCAGTTACGTGGAGTAATTTGGAAAGAAGAGTGCAAATCCAGCGACCACAACATCATCACCTCCGATTTGAATGTCTCTATCTAATAATCCTCAATCGAAAGGTCCAGATTCAAGATCTGAGCCACCTGTTTGAGCAAAGGATTGGAGGTCGATTCTGGAAAGGGATTAGGGGAAATTTCGAGTATGAAAATGGTGGAGAGGAAGGTCTGAGAATTGAAGAGAGTGGAGGAGAGATAGGACTCAGTGGTTGAGAATTGATGGCTTAGGTGCTCAAACACGGTAATTGAAAGAAAGGAGGAAGGAAGGAGAAAATAGAAGTTGGTACACGAAAGAGGAAGATGACGCTTACCCAAACAGCCGCTTTCTTTGTTTCAGAAAGCCCTTAAATGAGCGGGAAACGAAATTTAACTTCTTTACCATTGGCGGGAAATAAATTTTTTTGGGAAAAATTTTGGGGGTAAATAAAACTTTAGAGAAGAAAATAATTCCTCAGTAACAAAAATTTTGGAGGTAAATAATTTTAGAGAAGAAAAATTAGAGAGGAATTTAATATTTCTCGCTAAATTCCTCGCTAATTTAACAATTATGAGAGGAATATCTAAGTCATCATCAATTTTCCTCGCTAATTTAGAAATTAGAGAGGAATTTAATAGTCCTCACTAAATTCCTCGCTAATTGGGCTATTTAGAGAGGAATATTAAAGTCATCGCTAATTTTCCTCGCTAATATGTGATTTTCTAGTAGTGGGCGTCCGCCTCTGGTATTTGGCGTAATACCTCCCTTAGGTTCCCTTAATATGCATTAGAGACTAATAATAAACCACTTCAGTGCCTTCCATATTCTAAAATTAATTAACCAAGAGAAATTTCAGAACTCACTAAAAGTTACTATTCACTTGGTTAAAATTTCATAATTTTCGGCCAACTTTAAAAATTTATAACTAATTTTGAAAATCAAAATTGAGTGGTTCAACAAATTTATAAATGAAGCTTTAAAAATTCCCTGCAAGATAAAATTATCAATTTATCCAATTTAGTGACCAATTAATATAGTTTATTATGTGAATAAATATTATTCATTTTTCAATTTTTCGGATTTTTTCTCCTAAATATGGACCATCCCAAGTTTTTACGCAAAAATTCAATTTTAGAAAACTTAGACTTATTTTAAAACTTGTAATTGTAACAAGTATTATTTTTTTTTGAAAATTTTTATGCCAATTGGACTTTATTTGCTATACTATATTGTTACCTAAACTTGGTGCTTTAATAAGAGTGTTGGACTGTTTTGTCACTTTTAACATGCTCCTCTCTTGACTTTTGATACATGCTTCTATCCAACATACATAACTAACTTTTCTAGCATATTTTACATGCTACTACTAATATACTAAAAATTGTTTAGGTTTAACATATACATATTCGAAAAGTCAACATAGAGCACATAATATAAATTAACAAATTTTATTTGCATTCTTGAGCCATATAGCCTCATTTATGCATCCTCCGTCTTGCTCTCGTCTTTATTGGAACCTTGGCACTTGAACTTAGCAACTTTCCTCTTTCCTTTCAAAATCTTCCCTTGACAAGTTAACTTCCTACATACAATATCATACAATTGGCGTTAATACTAAATCATTGTCATACCTTAAAACCAACGTACCAGAACTCAGAACAAATCAATCGAGTCAAGTCAACAACTGGTGACTCAACCGAAAATCTGGTCCAAGTTAGACGTTGAACCCGGGTCATTATGTAATATCCATACTTTATGTAACAAAAATAAAGGCTAAACGAGAAAAGGAGATGTTGAATCATGTCCTAGAGAAAAGAAGTTAAGGGCGTGAAAGTTAATTTAAGAAAAAGTATAAAGATTAGGGACTAAATTGCCATTTAGAGAATCAAGGGTATTTTGATAAATAAGGAAAATTCCAAGGGCATTTTGGTCAAAGTTTGCCAAAATACTAGAAAAGTTTTTATGGCACCATCAGAAAGAAAAAAATTCACTTATCAGTAATTGAGACTTGGTTTAAGTTAAAATGACTAAAATAAACTTTACGAAAATTTTAAAGGTTTATTTAATTTTTGAGTATTTAATAAATAATTATTCAAAAATAACTATTTAAAATAATTAGAGGCCTCATGTATCTGATCTCAGAGAGAAAGAGAAAGTAGCTAAGAAGTTCTAATATTTATAAATTTGTCTCCAAGAGAAAGTGAGAAACAATCTCCTTGAGTGGAAAGAGAAGTCTCGGAAGAAACCTGAATTTGATTAGAAATTAATTAAAGACAATCTAGAAGTTAATTTGGGGAAAGAAAAATCATGAGAGTATCATATGAATTTATGGAATTTTCAATGACCTTAAATCGATCAAGTAGTTAAGAAATCATTAAAAAAACATTTTATGTGCGATAAAGCTACTTTATGAAAACTTAAATCAAAAAGTAAAATGAGGAGATTATATTTTGCCACTTGGATGAGTATTATTACATGAGTAAAAAGGGGTTAGAAATATCATAAATAAGTGGTATAATATATCAGAACAAAATTATTTTATTAGTGCAATTTGGACTGGGTTTTAAAGACATATGGCATGAGCTTGTTTTAATACTCTTTAAGACCACTTTTCCCTTCATCCTCTTCAGCATTTTCATGAAAAACCAGACCCTAAGATAGAGGAGGTGTGGCGTTAAGTCAAGGAGAGAGAAGGGAGCAAAAATCCTCGTAAATCCAAGTTAAGTTGTGTTGTGTTTTGGAACAAATTTCATGCATATGTTTTGCTCCCTATACCTTCCTTTTCACTTCTATTAGTTTAGTTTCTTAATTTTTGGTGGACTATGGCTGCTGGAATTTTTTATTCTTTACAGAGAAAATAAGAAAGAGAGGGATTTAGAATAGTTGTTACAAAAGTTCAAGAGAGGTTTTGTATAGTTTTATATGTTTCAAGCCTCGATAATGGTTTGGTATTAATGTCAATTGCACAACATTATGTGTAGGAAAGTGAATTGCAAATGGAACATTTTGGAAAGAAAAGAAGGAAAGCTTTTAATTCAAGGTAAAGTTAAGCAGACAAGGTAGCAAAAACTACTAACCTTATACTAATTTTAGTATTGATGATTGTTTATGATTTGTGCCTTACTGTATAACAAATTTGTGGTGTTTGAATGTGCGACAATATCCTTTTAGAATGCATTGGTCATATTCAAAGTGTTTCAAATTACGAATATCACATGTTCATGCATATATAATCAAATGTGAATGATTGCCATGCATGTTGGTGAATGTGTTGATATTTTTGCTATTGGGATTTCTTTGAAATCTCATTCTTCCAAAATAAGGTTCAAACTCAAGTAAGGGAAAATGCAAGTTGAGGGAAGATTAAAGGAGGCCAAATTTGTTTCTTGGTTGTGACCCTACTTAATATTTGTTCTATGTATATATTTTAAGTGTATTGGAATATGTATCCTTAAACCTCTTTGTGTTGGATATGTGAAGGTATGTGGATGCATGGATAATTATGTGTAAATGAGCTATTTTGAACAAGAAAATGCTATGAAATATAAGCAAGCATGCTTTTAAAAAATGAGAACAAGATAAAGGCTCAAAAGGGGTTTAACACCCATGACTAAACCTCATCTTTGGGCTACAGGAAAAAATAGATAGCAAAAATCCAATTAACCTAAATTTTTTCAGAAAATAGTTTATATGGTAAGCTTTAAAATGAGATCACGACCACTGAATTTGGACAATTATACAAAATTTATAGCTTTCCAAAGTTGAGAGAAAAACTTGGAAAAATGAAAAATGACCACATGAACAGAGCATCTTCATGTTTGAAACTGTATTATTTGGGTAAGAAATTGAACCAATAGGTATTTTTACCCTGTAAAGAATTGTATAAGCTTCATTTATAGCCTTGAACTACTCAATTTCAATTTTTTCTAGAATTAGTTATGAATTTGTAAAGTTGGCCTAAAATCTGAAATTTTTGACCAAATGAATAGTAACTCAAGGCAAACTTTGGAGTTTCATTTCTTTAGTTTATTTAAAGTTAAGGAAAGCTTTAGAGGGGTTTAATAGTGGTCTCTAATGAAGATATTAATTTAAAAAGTGAGGTGTAAAATATGGCGACTTGGCCCAACTCACCATAAGCAGGCAATAACTCAGTCGACCCATAGTGTTGGGGAGTTGACTGAGTTACTTTAAAAAAGCAAAAAGGGTGGACGGCAGCTCGCACCACCAACAGTGATGGTGAGATCCTCACCCCACTGCTACTGAGCTTCTCATCACCAATAGTGATGACAACCTCCATCCATAAGCATATATGAAGAACAACTATTGTTGGCGACCTCCATCTTATAGCATCTCACCAGGTCTAAAAGCCTAGTCGGTGACAAACCCATGGCTTACAATCGAAAAAGAGAGTAGGAGGGGAATGAGATTATGGCAGGTGTAACACTCCTTATTTTCCCTTATAAGCTTCATATTAGATCACTATTGAATCACTTTAGAGCCTTAGATAACTTAAATTAACCAAAGAAGTGAACTAGAAAATTTCATTTTCAGGTTACTATTCACTTGGTCATTTTCCAGATTTCTGGCCCAACTTTGAAAAATCATAACTAATTCTAAAAAAATCAAAATGGAGTGATTCAAATTTCTATTTGAAGCTTATAAAGTTATCTACAGGAAAAAAATACTCAATGGTTACAGAACTTGCCCAATTGATACAGTTTATTTCGTGAAAATCACTGTTCATTTGGCAACTTTCCAGTTTTCCAGATTTTTCTCTTAACTTTGGAAAATCATAACTCCTTATATACACATCCAAATTTAACAAAATTTGGCTCATTTTAAAGCTTAGTATGTGTAGTATTTAACTAGAAAATTTCAGCTCAATTGGAGTTCGTTTGCTAGTTTTTATTGTCAATTGAAAACAGGGCAGTTTCTAAGATTTTGGAACACTTGAAAACTTGCCATTTCTAAAATTTTAGTAAAACCTCTTTTGATCATTTTTAAAACTTCTCTTAATGCATGATGAACTCATCTAGTTCCTTGGTTCATTATCATTCATGCCTCCTCATTTGTTTCCTTAATTATCATGTAGGAGTTTAATTTACATAACTACAACATTCCTCAACATAATCTTCAAACATCTTACATAATATTCACAAGTAAGATCATCATAATATGCTATCTTCAATCACCATAAACCTAGCTCTTACCCTTGCTTGTGCTTGTACCTAAAATGGTTAGCTAGGGAGGGTGAGATTTCAAAGAAATACAAATAGTAAACACTCTAATAATACATTTACATGGATGATTATTTAATGAAATCAAGTATGCCATGTAACAAAACAATCAATCAAGTTTCCACCAAGTAAAGTCAATCATTGCATAACAACCATCATGCTTTCACACAAGTAAGGTTTCATAATTTAAATGGCTACAATCACACAACAAACATGGCAATTAACACATACGTATAATCAATGCAAAGTAGATGTCAAAGTTATGAGTGTTGCTACTTTGTCCTCTTAATTCCCCCTTGAACTTGAAGCTCTCTTGTTAATCTTTTCCAATGATTTCTTTGGTACTTAAACTTCCTAACCATTACACAAGAACATAATCATCAAACTCAAGCCATCAACGTTGCAAAGAAGGCCATAAAAATGCAATATTCTTCCTCTTGCACTCTTACACTCCCTAGAAGTTGGAAACTAGCTTAAATGATTTTCAATGCTTCCCAAAAATTTTTCTCACTTCTACCCTACACAAAATTGCCTTCTAAACTCAATGGAATTAGCATCAAAATCATCAAAATCATATTCCTCCTACCCCATACAGATTTGGACGAAAATCTGTCTAAGTAAGGAGGAAGTGATTTTTTTTTCAAACTTTCATCATGTATAACAACATATTCTTGATCCCAAAACACTTCCCATGGATTATTTAGCTCAAAAACAACTCTTCCTCATCAAATATAAAATTGGACAGAACCTCCCCTTAGGGTTTGAGATTCCAAAAATTCATACAAGAAACAAACCCAAGCAATATATACATCAATCTACTCCTTATCATTCAAGGAGTGTTTTGCAACCTTTGGTTTCCACTAAATCCCTCTCTTTTCCATTTTTCCTCTCATGAACCCTAAATTTCTAGCCACCAAAAGAGAGCCAACATAAAAAATCTAAACCGATAGAAAGGTAGAGGAAGCTCCAAGGATCAAGAAAAGGTATAGGTTTGGGTGGTTTAGCTTCTTACCTTGTGATTTCTTTAACTTTTCTTCCTCTTGTGTCCATAAATGGCATCTTCTTTCTCTCTTCCTTGAGCTGAAAATGATGACACCAAATGGATGAGGAAGACAAGATTTTTGTCTTAATAAAAATCCTTTCACAAAACTTGTATGGTTGATATTTAAACTTAATAAGCAAGTTTAATCTAATGGTCCATATTCATCCACCTTTCCACCACTTGCTTGCTTCTAATTGGTTGGAAAAAAGTAGTCATAATTGAGAGTAATTAGATTCTAGAAGCTTAGTTACTCTAACCGAATCGGTTACCATTCGGTTACTTCTACTGATCACGCTTTTTACCGGTAAACATAACTTTATTCTGGTAAATTTTCTCTACGTTTATGGAGATATTTTATTCCTCTTTTAATCTCCATAATTCATTTACTAATAGTCGAAATATTTCTCCAAAAATATCTCTAAAATTCGTCCAAAAATAACAGGGTAATTTTATCCTGCCGAAAATCCCTGAAAAACGTATTTCTGATGGGCAAATAACTTTTAAGGCATTAAATATTTCTATAATTTTCACTTATAATCTAGCCCTTTTCCTTTCATCAAATTTCCCTCCGGATTATCTAAAAATATTTTTTGAATAAAATTATATTTTTAGGATTTCGGGCATTTTCGGGTCTTTTTCCCTCCGTTTTGGGCATTCACCTTAATCATATATTGGGCAATAATTTTATAAAATATTATAAAATTCACTTACACTATCTAACTTTTCGTAATTCCCATTTTGCCCTTAACTTTTTTGTCCTTGATCTTTTCGTGTAATGACATCTGAGTCCTTCCCAGAAGGTCACCCATCCTTACACTACTCTAGGGTGAGCACGCTTAACTGTGGAGTTCTCACAAAATTTCATCCGCTAAGCCAGGTCTGACTTTATGTTATCCAACCTATCCACATAAACTTTTTTCGTGCTTTCTATCTGTGGGCTCTAACTTGACTTTTGACTATTGGTTTGACCCCTTTTTATCCAATGAACATATTGCCCTTGGTCTTTATACTTAATGACATTTATGTCCTTGGCTTACATTCTTAGTAATTTCAAAGCCTTAAGACTAAATTGACCAGGGTCTCTTTGGTCCATTGATACCTTCTCTTTCTGTACTTTTTATTTCTGGGGCTTAACTCATCTCATAACTGTTAGTTTGGCCTTTATTTCAATTTACAGTAAAGGGTGGACATTACATTTCTCTCCCCTTTAAAATAAATTTCGTCCTCGAAATTTGTATACCTCATACCACCATATTCAGGTATCTAGCTTTTATGTCCTTTTCAGTTTTCCCATGTAATTTTTATCCAGTATCAATACTCTTTAATTGGGAAACATGAAAGACATCATGGACAAAGCTCAGATCTAGGGGTTAAGCTAAACGGTAGAATAATTTCGTACACTTTTGGACAAAGCTTCTTACTTTAAGCTCTATCCATCATAATGGAGATTTACATCTCCCGTCATACTAGGCTTTTCAGAACACCATTTGAATACTGGAATGGTAGCTGTTGCTATAAGCACTTTTAGCTAATCGCAGACATACATTCCAGTTCCCTTTTAACTCCAGCATCTACGGTCACAATACATTGTCGAGCAGCTGAATTAGTCTCTATTGACAAACTTTATTTGCTTAGCCAGAAAATATACAGATTCTATCATTCGGTCCATGATCACCCAAACCACAACATGGTCCATCATTTCTGGCAATTCCACATTAACATCCATTATAACACTATCCCACTTCCATTATGGAATCGATGGAGGTTGTAACATTCTTGGTGGCTTCCGTTATTCTGTCTTCACTTTCCGAAAGATAGGACATCCCATCACATAAACAATAATGTCTCCTTTCATCCCCAACCACCAACAGTTATTTCATTTCAAGATACCTTCTCATCATTCCTGGAAGGATAGTGTACCTACTCTTATAAGTCTCATTTGACAATTACTACCTTAAAGTAGGTTTTGGAGGGATATAATATTTGCTTCTGAGTTCAATTATTCCCTCAGGAATCTTATAAAAATTCACTGTTTCCCTAAGGCTCAACTAAGTCTACTCAAATAATTATCTTTTTGAGCCTTACTGACCTCCCTCGGTCATAAAATTTATAATTTGAGTGTGCCAAACTCGTCATGTCTTACATACCATTTTTCCCATTCAACTCCTATCTAAAATATTGTTGAGCAGTCCTTACTCCCATATGAGAATCATAATCATCTACTCCATTTTTCTGCTTAGCGCACTACTGCCGTATCAATCATAACATACCTAATTTAATAGTTATAGCCATTGAGCAATTTCTCCCATCACCTCACATGTCGATGATTGCTCCACATAAATAGTGCCTCCCTTATCTTTAGAGTAAAAACAATCGCTGCTAGCTTCAAATCAATTGTGGGAAAAATTTTCATCATGAGGTTTTAATTGACGCGAGGCATGGGTAATCTTCCCCTATTATATCAATACAATTTTCAGTCCATGCCCATCGGCATCACCGTAGACCACACATGTCTACTTTAGATCTAGAAACACACCTCCCAATCTAGAATTAGTTATGAATTTTCAAAGTTGGCCTTAAAAATTGTGAATAGTAACTTTCTTAAAAATGAAAGTTTTCAATTTGGTCCCTTTTTACAATGTGAGTTGTTTGAGTCCATTAATTGGTTTCAATCATTAAATGGAAGCTAAGAGGGATAAATAAGAGGTGTCACATTGTTTGGTATCAGAGCAAAGGTTTAAAATTTGACTTGAGTTGTAATGCAATATGTAAATTATTATTTGTTAAGTTGTGCATTGCTAAATGATATGTTGTGCACTAGTTTCAACATGCAATGCTTTGTTATATTAAATGCTACTTGTTATGGTATATGTTGGTTGCCTCTTATGATGATATGCTAGTTAGTTATATTTCATATTCATGAGTTTATGAATTAATGTGACTAGCTAGACATGAAAAGCCAAGAACATGATAAGAAGGAACCTTTAGGGGTTGGTTCCAATGTGATAGAATCATTTTAGAATCTAAATGAAGTGTTTGGAAAAAAGAAGAAGCTAGTACCATAACTACTAGAATATACATGGGAAATAGATATAAAGGTTTAGTGATTGATATGATTGCTTCTCTATAGCGCATGCTAGATGCTAGCACCCGAGGACTCTGAGAGCACCGCTCTACATAGACAAGGGTTTTGGTTACCATATATCCAGTTGTGCTAGAGAGGCATATGAGCTGGATCAGGTCATCTAGAACCTGTAAGTCCGGTAGAGATGCTGGTACCGAAGGAAGCGCTCCTAGTAGAAGAAGAGGATCCAGAAAGGGAAGAGAACCCCGGATACACTTCATCTAGATCAGGATTCACTATGATACTACCATCTCAAGGTTAAAGGGAGGTGTAAAGGCAACTAAAAGATTAAAGTTTAAACTACATAATTGTCCAGAGGAGATAGTTAATGGGAAACTCAAACGCTGTAAATTGATTTTTCTGAACTTAACCTGGAATTGAGTACCCGTGGAATTACAAAACTATTTTTCTCCTTAAAGATAAGATTTTATTTGGCCGAATAGTAAAGGCCAGAGAGGCCTTTGAGCTTGATTAGCCGCCGAAGGCGCAGTAGGGACTTTTCCCCAGTTAAGATTGAAGTTAAAGAGTCCTTTAGTGACATTCCGATAGTCAGAGAGTTCTTAAAGGTATTTCCAAAAGAGATCAGCGGACTCCTCCAAAGAGTGAGGTGAAGTTCTCTATTGATTAAGTACCAGGAACGAACTCAAATTCCAAGACTTTGTACAGAATGTTTTCAATTGAGAAGAAAGAGATAAAGAACCGATAAATGAGTTATTAGAAAAGGGGATTATTAGACCCAGTGTTTCCCCTTAGTTAACCCTAGTTCTCTTTGAGAAAAGAAAGACATGATATTAGATTAATTTCAAATTAGACTATCACCAGCTCTTAGTTAGAGCTAATGACATTTTTAAGATGGCTTTCTGTATAAGATACGAACATTATGAGTTTATATGAATGCCATATGGTTTAATGAGTGCCCCTGCAGTTTTCATGAACTACATGAATTGTGGACTTTTACAATACCTGGACCAGTTTGTAGTAGTCTTATAAATGATACTATAGTGCACTTCGGATCTTTAAAGGAATATAAAAAGGGCATCCGAGAATTTTATTAATTGTTTTGAAAGAGAAAAAACCTTTTTACGTTAATCTCAGTAAGTTCTAGTTATTAAAGGTGAAATTCCTAGGATAGGTGATCAGTCAGAAAGGAGTCGCTGTGGACCGCGCTGAGTAAAGGCAGTACTGAGATGGGATCGGCCTAGGATAGTAAGAGAAGTGAAATTCCTAGGGCATGTGATCTCTCAGAAATAGGTCGCAGTGGACTACGCCGAGTAAAGGCGGTACTGAGATAAGATTTGCTTAGGATAATAACCAAAGTTAAGAGCTTTCTGGGCTTAGCAAATTATTATAGATGTTTTATACAAAACTTCTCTCGGATTGCCTTGCTGCCAAGTAAGCTCATTAGAAAGAACTAGTCTTTTCTGTGAAATGACAAGAATATTTATATGCATAATCTAGAGCTGGCAGCGATAAATTATACTTTAAAGATATGGAGGCACAAGAGCAACGATCAAGTTGTACTATGATCATAAGGGTCTCAAGTATTCACAAGACCAGAAAGAGCTGAACTTGAGACAGTGACATTCGATAGAATTGCTCAAGGACTACGACTACTGAATAAGTATCAACTGAGCAAAGTAAATGTAGTTATCGATGTTTTAAAGCAGAAAGATAGCACAGGTGGTTATGATCATGATAAAAGAGCGAAAGTTGATATAGAACCTCAGAAATTGGGGAATATTGAGTTAGTTACAATTAGACAAATGTAGAAACACTCAGATCCTCAGTAATATAGAGGATGAGATTAAAGAAGCTTGGAAAGAGGATCAGTTTACTACGAGTATAAAGACTCATATGAGTCAAGAAGAAGTTAAGGAAATCAATGAATCCTCTAAGGAAATAATCATATTCAAAAATAGGTGTTATATTCGTTCAAATCCTCCTTTGAGGTAGGGAATACCAGATGAGCAGGAGCCTTACCTCTGTAAACAAGATAAAGAGATGATTATAAAAAGAATCTCTGATAGTCTAGCAACGTTTGAGGTTATTAGACATCTTAAGCTATTAGTAAGCTAGGTTATGATCATTTGCTGGACAAAGTACATGTTATCAGAGATAAAGTTATATATATTAGAATCACCTAGAAGTTCAAAGAGTTACAAAAACAAAGAGACAAGATATGTATGGCAATGAAAACCCATTTAATGATTCTAATGCTAGAGGTAAATATAGGCATAAGGTAAGAATAGTTGAAGTATAGTTATGATACAAAAGTACTGTTTTGGGCTATAAATTATGACAGTCAAGTATAAGAATGAGTTGGGCAGATGCTGAATAAGTTGTGGTTAATTTTCTAAAGAAATTAAAAAGTAGATAGTACCAAAAGTACTAGAGCTGCTGAAAAGGCTTTATGATTATTACGAGTAAGCCAGATATACTGTGATATACATAGTAGTCACAGTAGCAGCAGTTTCAGTAACCACAATAGACTTTCCAACTTAAGTTAGCCCATAATCAACAGCAATAAAGGCATAGTACTAGCAGCAGAATTTGAGGATACTTCGAGATGAATTATCTGCTAGTATATATAGGCTTAAATCTTTATATGATATAAGATTCCTTCAATAATAAGTTGTAAAATTGAAATGACCATAGATGAATTGGTCAAGGAATCTTAAGAGTTACCAAAGAGAAAGTCAGGTAGCTCATCATAATGATACAGATGATGAGAAATAGGTAAAGAAAGTTATGACTGTCTAAAGTTGGCGAAAAATCACAGAAAATCCTGGGAAAATGAAAAATTACAATATGAACAGTACATTTTCACGAATGAATCTGTATCAATTGGACAAGTTACTGTTCAAATGAGTATTTTTCCCTCATAAATGAATTCGTAAGCTTCAAAAAGAAGTTGGAACCACTCAATTTCGATTTTTCTAGAATTAGTTATGAATTTTCAAAGTTGGCCTTAAAAATTGTGAATAGTAACTTTCTTAAAAATGAAAGTTTTCAATTTGGTCCCTTTTTACAATGTGAGTTGTTTGAGGCCATTATTGGTTCCAATCATTAAATGGAAGCTAAGAGGGATAAATAAGAGGTGTCACAATGTTGGACAGGATATGGAACTCGAGTTCTCAATACTTAGAACTCGAGTGCTAAAGCATTTACTCTGAAGAGATTCTTAGAAACCATGTAGTGAAACTTCAAGTTTTCATAATCAGAACTTGAGTTTAAGAAAACTTTTAATGAGACTTGAGTTTTCAAAGAGAGTTTTATAACATAGTTTGAAAACTTGAAGTTTTGTTTGGTGTTGTGAAAATTCAAGAAGAACTTGAGTTTTATAACATAAGAAAGGATGGTCAAATGAGAAAACCTTTGAAACTCAAGTTTGCTCAAGCTAGAACTTGAGTTTTGGAAAACTTTTAATGGGAACTCAAGTCTGGACATCAAGTTTTTGAATTTGAAATTATTTGTAAGGCATGGAACTGGAGTTTACAAAAGGTTGAACTCGAGTTCTGTAAAACTCTAAGCTAAAACTTCCAGTTCTTAGTGCAAGTTTTCTTGATAGTTACGAAACTCGAGTTTTGTCAAGGCAAGTTTAAGATTGAAGTCCATAAAGTACGAAACTTGAGTCCTATTATGTGATGAAAAACTTGAAGTTGAAACTTCCAGTTTTGAGATCAAGATTTATGCTGACCGTTATGAAACTCAAGTTGTAGGGAATCAAGAATCGAGTTTTGGAATTAAACCAAAAACTTCTTTCTCAAATTCGAGTTTTGATTGTAAATTTTCAATTGAAAACAAAATTTATTTTACAAACTTCAAGTTTTAAAAATAGGTTACAGAACTTGAGTTTTGAAAACTTATGACTCGAGTTTCAAAACATATTTAACAATTCCAACAAATTTTCAAGTTTTTGAAACATATTCCAAGTCCTGCAACATCATAGGGTTTTGTTATGATCAAAACAAGCTATCAACAAAGTTTCCCTCCATGCATAGTCTTTCTTTTGTTATTATATATATTTTAATATTTTATTAAGATAAATATTTTGAAATTGTAAATAATGTTTGATAATAGATAAGTTATAAGTATATAATTAGTTTGGTAATTGTTACTTGGTTAATAATGTAACTTACTACTTAGTTTTTGGAATTTTCAATTTTGAATAGTTTGATTGTATTAATGTGTGATGAGATTTATTTTTTAACTTTTTATTCCTCACTGGTCTAACCCTTGTTTGACTCTAGCTTTATTAAGCTTGCATGCACATATGAATATTTTGTATTCTAGAATAAATATACTTTTGGCAAAATATATATTTAGCTGTGGGCTAGTGTGGCATTGAAAATTCTAGAGGATATTAAGTCTCTAAGTTATTATTTTCACCACCTAAATTAGTTATTAAACTAATGTGTGGTAGCATTGAACTATGTAGATTAGTTGTGAAAATTGTTGGTTTTGAGTACGGGGCTTATCATTGTGATAATTCATATCTTGGCTTGGTAAGATGTAATCACTTTCGTCTCATCATGCACGCTTGTAACGTCTTTGAGTGTGATTTAAAATATTTGGTATTATGAAAAGTGCCACATGTCATTAATGAAATTATCTTGTGGGACCTATTTCGATTATGAAATAATATTGTTTTATAATATTGAAAATGTTGCATTGAGAATTTGTGAAATTGATAATAGTACATGACAAGTTCCTTTTTCATTTGTTTTTATGAGAAGGAGTGGTGGATGTTGATTTTATGGGAGATTATTTTTAGAGGAAATAAAGGGGTGAATTTCTTGTACGAAAAAGGAAATAAGGTGGTGGCTTCCAGGTGTACACTAGTTAGTCCTTTGGCCCATTTGTCCTCAGTAGGGCCTTGACGCTCCACTAATATAGTAGAGGGGAAACCCATAGTCCAATCTTGTGCTCTGTGGATTTTAGCCGATCCATATCACTTGATCGGTGAGTTTATTGAATATACTACCAGTCGCATAGGACAGTATTAGCCCATATGTTCAGTCAGTGGAAATAAGGCTATGAAAGAAATAAGGGTGGTCAGAGAAGCAAATCTTGTGCATTGATTGTTATGCAACTTTGTTGTTTTAACATTTTCCAGATGGTAGTTCTCATACTTTGGTCCATCAAGGAAGACTTCGGAAGCTTAAGCTATTTTTATTAAAAGTAGCGCTTCCATCTTTTTGGTTCTGCTGGATTGTTATATATTGCCATATTATGGCTCATTTTGCATACTATGATTTATTTTGGATAATTGATATATCAAATGTATATGTTTAGTGTTCATATACTATTTGTAATACCTAACTTTCAACTTAATATCTTCATTAGAGACCATTATTGAACCTTTCTAATGCTTTTCTCCACTTGAAATAAGCTAAAGAAATGAAATTTCAAAGTTTGCCATGAGTTACTATTCATTTGGTCAAAAATTCCAGATTTTAGGGATAATTTTGAAAATTCATAACTAATTCTAAAAAATTAAAATTGAGTGGTTCAAATCTTTAAATGAAGCTTATACAATTCTCTACAGATAAAAATATTAGTTAGTTTAATCTCTCGTCCAATTAATACATTTAAATTATTACGTGAAGATGTACTATTCATATGGTCATTTTTCAATTTTCTAGGTTTTTCCCCTCAACTTTGGAAAGTCATAACTTTTTGTATACTTGTCCAAATTTAGTGAACTTGGTCTCATTTTAAAGCTTTACATAAGAACTGTTTCTCTTGAAAATTTCAAATTAATTTGCCTTTATTTTCTATTTTTCCATGTAGCACAAAAAAGAGGTTTTGTCATGGGTGTTAGACTCATTTTGAACCATTATCTTGTTTCATTTTATCAAAGCATGCTTGCTTATTTTCGCACCATTTCTTTGCTTAAACTAACTCAAGAGCACATACATAGCCATCTAAATACATTCATCAACATTCTCATCAAGTAGAGGTTTGGGTGATACATAATCAGAAATGCATGCAACACTTTACAAAACATCATTAAGAACCATCTCATGCAAGATACACAGAGAGCTTCCTTTAATCTTACCTCACCTCGCTGTTACACTCCCTTGAGCTTGGACTTAGAAATGTTATGGAATATCCCAAATTTTGTGAACGGAAATCATGGCCAAACCGATAGTTATGGGTTGAGTAAGGCCCATAGAAAAGAAATATAGAAGAGGAAAATGCTAGTAGAAAAAAAGAGACCTTGAGTCTAATCTTGAGAGTTCTAAGTGAAAATGACCAAAGGGTAAAATGGTCATTTAGCATAAATGACAAGGTAAAATGGTCATTCTGATTAAAAAGTTCCAGGACTCAAAATGTCATCAAATAATAAGGACATTTGGTAATTTGGTCAAAAATCAACAAAGAGTTAAAGTTGACCAAAAAGTCAAGAGTCAACCAAAAAGTCAAAAGTTGACCAAGGGTAAAGTTGGAATTAAGAAAGATTAGAAAAAATAATGGCATTTTGGTAATTATGGCAAAAGTAGTAAAGGCAGTGGCATTTTGGTAAATATGTGGAAAGTATAAAGAGTAATAATATTCTCATAATTAAGGGATTTAAAGGACTGAAGATGGAGAAGTAATTATTTGAGGTAGTAGGAGTCCTCAAACGCCGGAGACCCAAACTGAGAAAAGTTTAGTTGGGTCATAAAGTATTTAATAAAATTATTACCCACTATCCTGTGTGGGCAGTTTCAAAGCACGGAGAACAACAGTGCCCGAAAGCCCCGAAAAAGCATTTTCTTAAAAATTAATTATGAAAATCCGGGAAGAATTTTTAGGAACAAAAAAGGGTTGGACTATCAGGGAAAAATATAGAAATTTTCCATGCCCTTAAGTCAAATTGGCCGCCGGAAGCCATTTTACGGTGTTACATGTAAATCAAGGAATCCTAGAGACATTTTGGGCCAGGGAATGATGCCACCTAGGCAAGGAGGCCTAGGGAATGGTGCCACATGAAAGAGAAAGTCTCCAAAAAAGTAAAAAAAACTATCTGGATAAAGGGTACTTTACAAAAATACATGCTACCAAATCAATTAACTGGGTAGACAGGGAGCCAATCAGCCCAACCAAGACTTGGAGGGCAAGCTAAGAGTAATGATGACAAATTTTTCACTCACCACAAGAGCTTGACACTTGGCACAATCTCCTCCATTCAAGAGACAAACTTGGGGACCAAGTTCTAATCTCAACCTTCATTATTCCAAGAGACATTTTAACTAGCTAAACCACTCTACAAGCTCCCAAAAACCGTGCTCTCTCTCCCAAGTCTGAATTTTTCTCTCTTCTCTCAAGCTCCCAAGACACCATTTTTGCTCTCTCAATGTAGAAGAAAGAGCACTCAACACAAGGTAGTAAGATTATGCTCTCAAATCTTTATCTTTTCTCAAGTCTTGCAACTTCTACTACCTTTCTAATAGATTGATTTCTTGATCAAAGCCCTCTTTTTGAAGATCAAAATTTAGGGTTTCAATTTTGGAAAATGAAAAGGAGAAGGCTTTTGAGGTAGTAAATGGTTGCAAGTTCTTTCTTGAGTAGTAGAGATAGCTTGATGGTTGTTGATGATTGTTTTGGTTGTTTAAAAATTATGGGAAGCTCGATATTATGGGGAGGTTCTACTCAAATTTCGTTTGGCCTAAGGAGAAATACATTTGAGTTGTTCAAAGTATGGAAAAGTGGTTTGGAAGCAAGAATACACAAGCTACATGAACAAAGTTTGAAAACCCCCAAAAACCCTCTTTGTTCTGATTTTTCGGAAAAATAAAAATAAATAGGGGGAGTGGGATTTTGATGATTCTAATGCTTCCAATGGATTTATAAGGCAATTTTGTATAGGGTAAAAATAAGAAAAGTATTTTGGAAGCATGGGAAAGCAAAAGAACAAATTTTTAAAGTTTAAGGGGCTTGTAAATTTGTGAATATTGCGTTTTTTTATTTTCTTGGCCTTGAATGGTGGCTGGAGATTTATGAGAATGTCAATATATGATGTTTAGGAAGTGAGGAGCCCAAAGAACTCATTGGGAAAGTTCATCAAGAGAGGATTTAAGTTCAAGGGAATTAAGAGAAAAAAGTAGCAAAACCTTCTAACCTTAAGCTTTATAGGGTTTGAAATATACTAAGTTGTGCATGACTTGTTTAGAAAATTTTGATGATGAAAGTGTGAAAATGTACTATTGGTTGCTATGGCCATATGTATTTGATTGTTACATGTTGCACTTTTATGAATTCACACTTATATGAAAGATTGTCATGCTATGTTTATGATTGTGTTAGAAAGTTTTGCTATTGGGATTTTCAAAAATCTCATTATTGCCCACTAACCAATGTAGGTGCAAGTTCAAGCAAAGGTAATGAAAGTTTGGTGATTAAGATGATCTCCTTGCTGTTGTGAATTTTTGGTGAATTGTTGGAGGATGTGAATATGTTTAAGTTTAAGATGAGATTTTATTGGCATGTAATGATAAACCTCCACATGGATGATGCTGAAACTATGTGAATGCATACATGATACCATTTAAAGAAGCTAGACAAGTTAGGCATGCAATGAAAGGAAGTCACATGCTAAAAGAGGTTTCATAAAATTTTAAAAGAAAAATCAAGTTTCCAAGACAAGAGGGTTCCAAAGGCCCTAGAAACTGACATGTTTCACGTGGAAATGAAAAATAGCAAACGTGCTCTGATTAAGCTGAAAATTTCCATTTAAATACTAAACATCCTAAGATTTAAAATGATATAAATTTTGTGAAATTTTGATGTGTACATTTAGAGATATGATTTTCCAAAGTTTAAAGTAAAAATTGAAAAACTGGATGATGACCATTTGAGTAGCATGGATTTTTTAATAGACTGATTCAAATGATAAAGTTTTCGGGCCAATGAGTATTTTTCCCCTATATATCACTCAATAATCTAAATTTAAAAATTGGAACCACTCAATTTTGATTTTTCTAGAATTAATTATGAATTTTCAAGTTTGGGCCGGAAATCTGAAAAATGGGCCAGAGAACAGTAACAACGTTTTGTTCATTTTTGAAAATTCAAGTTCACATAAAAAGCTCAATTTGAGTTATCTAAGGCCCAAGAGTGGTTCAAAAGTGATATAATATGAGGATATAGGAGGAAAATAGGAGGTGTTACATGTTACTTTTGGAAGAATGAGATTTCAAAGAGACCTTAATAGTAAAAACACCAACATCTTCACTAAAATTCATGACAATAATTCATAATTTGATTACGTATGCTTGAACATGTGATATTCAATCTTTTAAACACTTTACATATGGCCAAAGCATGTTATAAACATATCATCACATATTCAAATATCACAACTTTGTCATACAATAAAGCACAAATCATAAATAACTATCAATGCAACTATTAGTGTAGGATTAGTAGCTTTTGCTACCTTGCTTCTCATTTTGCACTTGCACTTAAAGGCTTTCCTTTGTGCCTTTCCAAAGTGTTCCCTTGGCAATACACTTTCCTACATATAATATTATGCAATAGACATTAATACCAAACCATTATCTGTTGAAAACTTATTTTGATGATAATAAAAACCCCTTGATGTTGCAGAATTTGGAATATGTTTTCAAAATCTTGAATCTCTACTGGTATTGTACAAAGTGTTTTGAAACTCGAGTCAGGAATTTTCAAAACTCAAGTTGTGTAACTGGCTTTCAAAAATGGATGTTAAAACTTGAAGTTTGTAAAAGAAATTTTGCTTTTTAGTTCAAAAAATTTCAATCAAAACTCGAGTTTCAGAAGGAAGTTTTTCAATTAGTTCAAAAACTCAAGTTCTAAAACTCAAAAACTCAAGTTCCATAACTATCATCCACAAAACTTGATTTCATAACTCAAGTTTTAGCTTCAAGTTTTCCATCACGTTATAGAACTCGAGTTCCAGCTTCACATAACTTGAGTTCCAGCTTTCTAAAACTCGAGTTTTACAACTGCAAATGAAAATGGCACTGGAAAATTGGAAGTTTTATCTTAGAGTTCTACAGAACTCAAGTTCAGTCTTTTCCAAACTTGAGTTTCATACCTTGAAATTATCTAACAATTCAAAAAACTTGATGCATAGACTAGAGTTCCTTTAAAAAGTTTTCTAGAACTCGAGTTCTGATTATTGCAAACTTGAGTTTTGAAGAAATCTTCATGTGATCAGTTTTTCATATTTTATAAAGCTTGAGTTTTCTCATATGTAACTTGAAATTTGACAACATCAAACAAAACTTGATATCAGAACTATAAGTTTCAAACAAAAGTTTTCAAATTATTTTACAGAACTCTCATTGAATACTCGAGTCTCATTAAAAGTTTTCTAAAACTCAAGTTTAAGCTATGAAAAATTGAAGTTTCATTACATGGCTTTCAAAATCCCTTCATGGAGACTACTTCAAGACTTAAGTTCTGAAGATTAAAAACTCGAGTTTTACACCTATCTGACATGGCTTATAACACAGCTAAACCTATCTTTTACTGAAGCTTTCCTTATTTATGCTTAACCTATTTAAATTTAACCTGACCTCATAAATGCTCTTTCAGCTCTTTCATTAAACAGGTGTAGGTTAACTGAGAATGTCTCCAAATATTAATGTCTTCTCCGTCATCGATAGTTAAGCCTAATTAAATGAAGTATTAATGGCATACCCATAAACACAGCAACTGTGAGTAACGGATATTGGGCTTATTTGGGAAACGGACACAAATTCTGTGGTAAATATGTGAGAGGAATTTTGTTTCAGTAAGAATAGGAATGGCTTTTGGATGCCTAAACGGACATTTAATTTTAGAGTAACGGATAATTAATGAAGCCTTGTTTATAAATGAAGAGCATTGAAGACAAAGAGTAATAGATGATGAACGAACATCAATACGCAGTTATTCTCTGCAACTAACATCTTTGTCATTTTGTTTATAAACCTTTGTGAGCTTCAATGATTCTTTATCTACTCTTTCAAGGAGTTTAAACTGTAAATTCCTTCTATATTACTGTGAGATATTCAAGGTTGAGACCTTGAATTTTTCAGGTTGAGACTGAGTTGAAAAACAGAGTGTCAGAATATGTTTTATTATGTGTTGTGAGAGGGAGTGTAAATCCCAGTTGTAAAGGCTCGGTGAGCTTAATTTGTTGGTGATTAGTGGATTGGAAATCTTAGAGGAGCTCTGAGAACTGGATATAGGTTAGGAGGACTGAACGAGGATACATTTGTTATGTTAATCTTCTCTCTACTTTCATCGGTGACTTTGTTTTAAATCTGCAACTATGTTTTTCTTTTTAAAAGTGACCAATTCACCCCCTTTTGGTCAAAACTCAAGCCTTGAAACACATCAACAACTATGCAAAACCTCTCTTGAAATTAAGAACATTAAGAGCTCTAAAGCCCTTAAACTTTCCAAAATTAATTCCTTTGCTTCCAAAATCATTTTCTCACTTCTACCCTACACAAGTCTTCATTATAAAGTCAATGGGCGCATCAAAATCATCAAAAACTCATTCCTTCCTATTTTTCTTGGTCTGGCCGAAAATTTGTATACATAAGAACAAAGTGATTTTTCAAACTTCCATTGCATATAATTGGATATTATTGATCCCAAACAACTTGCCATGCATTATTTAACATCAAATACACCATCCATAATTAAGAGGAAAAATGTGATCCACCTCCTCTAGGGTTTCAGGATTCCAATATTTCAAATACAACAACAATCAACACAAACTATACACCAATCAACTCCTTAGCTTACATAGAGTTGTTTGGTAACAATTATTTGATCTAAATCCCTCTCTTTCTCATTTTCTCTACTAAAACCAGAATTTCCAGCAACCAAAATCAAGCATAATCCAAGAAACTAAACTGGTAGAAATGAAGATGAAGGTCTAAGGAGCAAGAATATGTGAAAGTTTGCATGAAAACACAACTTTACCTTGGATTTTTTTAGGATTTTTGCTCTTTAATGGCTTCCTCTTCTTTCTCACACCTTCTCCTCTCTCTTGGATCAGTTTTTCATGAAAAAAAATGAAGAGAAATGAAGGCAAAGTGGTCTTATAGAGGTTTATAATAAGTGTACTCCATGTGTCCTTAAACACTCAGTTCAATTATGCACTGATAAAGTAACTTTGTTCTAATATATTCTACCACTTGTTTATGACATTTCTAACTTCTTTTTACTCCTTAAATAAGAATCCTCCTAGTGGCAAAATATGATCTCCTCATTTTGCATTTTGAAACTTTAAGTTTCCATAAAGTAACTTTATCGCTACGAAAATGCTTTTTGTTGATTTCTTAATCATTGGACTAGTTTAGGGTCATTAAAAATTTCCTAAATTCAAATGTTACTCTCATTATTTTTTTCCCTAAAATGCCTTTTGGATTGTCTTAAATTAATTTATGAAGAAAACCTAAGTTCAGGGATTTCAGCCTTTTATACTGTCATTTTAGCAAACTGTTGCTAACTTAAGGCTGAGATCAATTTTATAATTTAGAGCATTTTCCAAGCTATTTCCCCCATTTTAGGATACATTTTTGAGGTCTCTAGATGTTTGACATAATTATGTTTGTTTATAAATCCAAAAATCAGCCAAATATTAAATGACATGAAAAATTCCCTTAAGAGTTATTTTAGTCATTTTAACTTTAATTGGACCTCAGTTCCTACTCAGTGAATTTTTCTCTATCTTTTGGGATTCTATGAATTGTTCATATATTTTGATCAAACATTGACAAAAATGCCCTTTGATTTTTTTCTTATTTACCAAAATTCCCTTGAACTTCTTAAATGACAATTTAGTCCTTTAAATCTCAAAATACCTCTTTAGTCCCAATTCTAAATGACACTTGGGCCCTTTGGCTTTTCCACTTGATCCTTTTGTCCTTTACTTTTTTAAAATGACCATTTTGCCATTACTTTTTCTATGCTAGGAAAATAGCATTTTTCACCCTTTCTTTTCCTGTTCTTTCCTTTCATTCTCTAAAGTCTTAAGTTAACTTTAACTACTTGTTTAGCCTTTGTATCCAGTAGTTGAAAATCTAGATATTACACTATCCAACCTTTAATTATTCTTTTTGGTATATTCCACATCCTGGATTTACATGAGCATTAGTAATGAAGAACGTTTCTATTAAAGAATTGAACGTTATTGTCAATGGTTTTTCTCTAGATTCATATGGTCTAACGCACGATAATGGTTACGATAGTACTTAGACAAAGATTTTGCAACTTTTTTTAAGAAAATGATTTTTACAAAAACCCTAATTCAGGATTTTCTAGAACTTTTCCTTTCTGTTGCAGGAACTATCTTTAACTTTCTCTTGGAAATAATTTTATCAATTACTAAAATTTCCAAGCTATTTTCTCCTATTCTGAAATCAAATATTCAAGGCCTCTAGATATTTTAAATAATTATATTTAATTAATTATTTATTAAATATCTAAATAATAATTGTTAGTGCAGGATTTGACTAAGAGGGGGTGAATTGGTCAATTTAAAATTTAAAACAAATATCATAGAATTAAAATAATGTCACCGAGCAAGGGAAAGAGAAGATGAACACAGGAGATTTATACTGGTTCGGTCCTTCTGACCTATGTCCAGTCCTCAGAGCACCTCTAAGCTTTTTAATCAAATAATCAGCAATATTCAAGGCTCACCAGCCTTTACAGCTGAGATTCACACTCCCCCTTACAATATGTAATAAAACAGAGTCTCACGCTCTCTATTTTCTTGACAATATCTCAACCCAACAAATTCAAGGTCCCAACCTTGAATATCTCACTGATCAACAATGGATTTGAATAATTTAAACTCTCTTGGAAGAGTGGATAATCAATCATTGAAGCACACTGGTAATAATGAATAAAATGACAGAAGGTAGTTGTAACAATAATGGCGTATTGAATTCTCTTTTTCAAATATGTGCTTTTATCTTTAAAGCTTCCTCCTTTTATAGATGACACTTCAGCAAATGTCCGTTACTCAAATTTTGAATATCCATTAGAGAGAAGCTTTGTGTCCATTATTCACATTGGCTATGTTTATTGACCGTCATTAATGTTTCATAAATGCTATGGTTCAACTGCCGTGTTAGAGGTCATTAATGCTCATCTTCATTCCTGGAATTGCCTGACCTGTTTAATGAAAGATCTGCAACGTATTTATTAAGGCAGGTAATATTTAAAAAGGTTAGACATGAAAAAGGAAAGTTTCAAAATCAGTAGGCTTAGTTGTCATACTGATATGTTAGAGAAAAGGTTACTCAAGTTATGCATGGAATACTCAAGATATGTTAGAGAAAAGTGTTGAACAGATAAGAAAGTGAAAATTTGAATTTTATGAGCTAATAATCAAGTTATAATTTTTGTACTCGAGTGTTGGAAACACTTTTGGTTGCTACTCAAGTATTTAGAAAAGAACTTGAAGTGAAGTATTTTGAAATGCCACAATACTCGAGTGTTGAAATAATAGTACTCGAGTGTTGTCTGTAATATCCACCATTTTCTGTAAACTAAAATTGAGGTCAACCCGATAGTTATGAGATGAGAAAAGGCTTGCAGAAATAAAAGTGCAGAAAGAGAATATGTCAATGGATGAAAGAGACCCTGGTCAATTTAGTCATAAGGCTTTGAAATTACTAAGAATGTAAGCTAGGGACATAAATGTCATTAAGCATAAAGACCAAGGGCAATATGGTCATTGGATAAAAAGTGCCAAACCAGTAGTCAAAAGTCAAGTTAGAGCCTACAGATAGAAAGCACAGAAAAAGTTGATGCTGATGGATTAGATGACCCAAAGTTAGACCTGGCTCAACGGGAGAAATTTTATGAGAACTCCGCAGTTAAGCGTGCTCACCCTGGAGTAGTGTAAGGATGGGTGACCTTCTGGGAAGGAGTCAGATGTCATTACATGAAAAGATCAAGGGCAAAATGGAAATTACGAAAAGTTAGTCAGTGTAAGGGTATTTTGGTAAATAAGAGAAAGTGTAAGGGCATTTTGGTAATTTCACAAAGTCAAAGTAAAAAAGTCAACTATTGACCAAAATAATAGGAAAATTCACAAATGCCCAAAAGACAGAGCAGAACTCACTGATTAACTGAGATTTGACATATTGTCAAAATGTGGCTTAGATCTCTGTTTAGAGAATTTTGAAGGTAATTGGCCGAAAATAATTATTTCAGATATCAGAAAACCTCAATCAATAGAGTTCAAGGTATAGGAAAATAAAGTGAATTTTATAGTAATTAATAAAATTATTGCCCAATATACGATTGAGGTGAATTTCCCGATTTTAAGGAAAAAGACACGAAAACCCCAGAAATATAATTTTATTCAAAAATTAATTTTAGACAATTCGAATGGAAAATTGAGGAAAGGAAAAGGCCTAGAATATCAATGAAAATTATAGAAATTTTTAATGGCCTAAAAGTTAATTACCCATCAGAAATACGTTTTTCGGGGATTGTCGGCAGTATAAAATTACCCTGTTATTTTTGGACGAATTTCAAGGGTATTTTTGGGAAAATATTTTTCCATATTAGTAAGTGAATTATGAAGATTAAAAGAGGAATAAAACATGTATAGAAAAGTGGAAAAAGATTTACTGGAATTAAATTACTTTTAACGGTGAAAGTTGTAATCGGTAGAAGTAACCGAATGGTAACCGGTTTGGTTAGTGTAACCAAGGTTTCTAACCAGATTTTTAACGTATGTGCAGCCAATAATTAATACTTTATGAGAGCCAATTGGAAGCAAGCACATGGTTTTGTGTTGGTTAATCTTAGGCCTTTAGATCAAGCTAGTAAATCAAGACTAAATCTCCACCTTCCATTACAATTAAGAGGTATTTTTTAAGGCAGATTTTGGGCTCTCTCTTCAGCCATTCTTCAAGTCATTTTGCATTTGGAAAAGTGAAGAGGATACTCCATTTTTATGGAAGCAAGAAGAGAAAAGTTTCAAGAACTCACAAGGTAAGAGACTAAAGCACCCAAACCTATACATATTCTTGCTCCTTGTGATCTCCTCTACAACTTCCATGGATTGGAATTTTGATCAAATCTCTCTTTCTCAAGTTTGATAGTTAGGGTTCTTGAGAGCCAAATTTAGAAAGAGAGGGATTTAGAACTCATGATTGGTTGTAAAAGACTCCTTGTGTTGTAAGGAGTGTTTTGGTGTATATGTTGTGATTGTTTGACTCTTGTTTGTGGATTTTGTAAATTTTGGGATGATGAACCCTAAGGGGAGATGCTGGCCAAATTTTTATTTGAGGTAGAAGAGTTGAATTCAAGCTTCACAAGCCATGGAAATGAGTTTGAGATCAAGAATATGATGGTATCTAAGTTGAAAGTTTGAAAAATCATAATTTGGCAATTTTCGTGCAAATCTGGAAAGTGCAGAAAGGAGTGAGTTTTTGATGATTTTAATGCTTCCATTGGACTTAAAATGAGAAGTTGTGTAGGGGTAAAGTGAGCCAAGGAATTAGGAGGCATTAAAAATCAATATGACAAGTTAAAACCCTCTAGGAAGCAAGGAAGTTCAAGAGGAAGTTTAATAGAGTTTTAAATTGATTCTTGCCTTGAAATGGCTTAAGTTTAATGCCCATGATGTTGTGCATTATGTAGGCAAAATTTTGGTGCAAGGAATTAATTTCTCATGTGATCAAGAAAGCATCAAAGTTAGGGGAAATATTAAGAGCTAAAGGTAGCAAAACTCTCTAACCTTAAGCTAAATTGCTTTGAAAAAGTGTATGAATTTATTCATGACTCGTACTGAAAATTTATGATGATTGAAAATGTGAATATGTGCTTTTGTGTGCTATGGCCATATGCATCTAATTGTTACATGTTGCACTTTTATGAATTCACACTTATATTGAAAGTTGTCATGCAATTTTATAAAGTGTGTTTGAAAGTTTTGCTATTGGGATTTCCAAAAATCTCATTATCCTCCACTATTTATTTTAGGTGGAAGCTCAAGCAAGGGTAAGAGAAAAGGGATTAATGATTCAAGAAGGCATAATGTTGTGCTTTTATGTATTAAAGTTATGTGTGATGTTTGAAATTATGTTTAAATGTGGTTGTAATTATGTAAACCAAACTCCTACATGTATGATAGCTAAGGAGTAGTGGAAGCCTGTTTAATTGATTCCAAATGCATGAATAACCATGATGAAATGAAGTCTAAAAGTGGGCAAGCATAAGTATGAGAAAAATAAATGGCAAGTTTGACATAAAGATGGTTAGAAAGTTGGTCAAACCCTGTACTTTGGTATAACATGAAATAAAGTAAATGAACTCCAAATGAGTTGAATTTTTCCAGGAAAATATTTCATATTGTAATATTTGAAATGAGCCAAAGAACACTTGATTTAGAGTTTTTTATGAAAAGTTATGATATTCCAAAGTTGGCAAAAAATCACAGAAAAACCTGGGAAAATGGAAAATTACCAAATGAACAGTGCAACTTTGTGTAATAAACTATATCAATTGGGTAAGTTTCTGATCCAATGAGTATTTTCCCCTATAAAGGAACTTATAAGCTTCAAATAGAAATTGGAAGCACTCAATTTTGATTTTTCTAGAATTAGTTATGAATTTTTAAAGTTGGGCCAAATTTCAATGAATAGTAACTTTTAGAAATCAAATTTTCATATTTGATTTCTTTTGACCTTTTAAGCTATTCGAGGCCCAAGAATGGTTCCATAATGATATAAAATGAAGTTAAAAGGGGTAGTTAATGTGTGTTACATTATCACTTTTCTTGCCATTACTCGAGTGTCCTAATGCAAGTGTTGTGTTTGTTTAGAAAAGAAAGCTCGATACTCGAGTGTTGACAAAACAAAACTCGAGTGTTAACAATACTTTCATTGTGATAGTCAAGTGTTTTGCTTCAAGTGTTGTGCCATGGGTTGAAAAGAAAGCTCAATACTCGAGTGCTAGCAACACGTCCATAACAACTGAGTGCATTGCTTCAAGTGAGATTCTGATGTTTGAAAAATAGCCTGATACTCGAGTTTTAGAAAATCAATACTCGAGTGTTGCTAATATTTGCATTTGTAACTCGAGTATGCTGCTTCAAATGTTGAGTAGTGTTTTGAAAAAAGACTTGATACTCGAGTATTGCAACATATTACTTGAGTGTTGACAACACTTAATATAAATACTCGAATTTCACATAAAAGTAATCAGTTATAAAACATTTTAAGTACCAATACTCGAGTGTTTCAAAAACATCACTCGAGTGATGATAATATTTCAACCTTATACTTGAGTTTTTATTGAGAGTATTGAAACACAAAATCATTTTAACTCATAGTACTCGAGTATTTGCATTCACCACTCGAGTATTCTTAACACTTTCAACAATAACTCGAGTGTTGTTTGAAAGTATTGATTTTTAACACTTGAAAACGGCTCAATACTCGAGTTTCAAAGTACAATACTCGAGTATTCTTAATACTGTCATACAAACTCGATTATTAAGAGGCAAAATTTAATCAACAGCAATCTTAGCTCCATAATTCTTGAAATCTTTTTGCTATCACCAAAATATGGCATCAACATTCTCCCCTTTTTGATGATAACAAAAACTTGTAAAATCAGAATTTAGGAATTATGAGAGCTAAACTTTGAAAAAAATATAAAAGCAAAACAATGAAATCATAATATAAACCATAATCCATAAGTATTCATGATAAATATCTAAGAGTCATAAACTATAAAGCAAATACAAAGCAAGAAACGCTACAAGAACATAAAGCACATATGATTTTCTTGCTTCCCCTTTTGGCATCAATCAAATAGGGGGTGAAGGAGGAGGAGAAGGCTGAGGCTAAGGGTTAATGGATGGTTTAGAAGGAGCCACAGAAGATACAGGAGGCATAGGAATAGGCTGAGGCTCCTGATTCAAAATGGAGGATGAGAAGTTAATCATAGCCAGCACTGCATCTGTGGGAGGATCATCAGAAGGAGGAGAAGGTGATAGAGGTGGAGGTGGAGTAGCAGGGGCTGAAGTAGAGCCTGATACTTCCTGATAAACTGCTCAATAGACTCTACCCTCCTATCCAAGCCAATTACTGTGCTCTGCAAAGCATAAAACTTCTCCAGAAAGGCATTCCTGAACATGATCAGGTCCTTGGACAAAGATGCAACAGCCACATCTAATATTCTCCCTGTGAAATAATCTCCTGCAGCCTGAAGAACATTCCTGATATAATCCTATCTCCAAGTAAGTCTGTAAGGCAGCCTGAGCAAATGAGGGAGCAGATGAAGGCTAAGGAGGTGCAGAAGACTGGGCCTTATCTTGTCCTTGTGATGTGGCAGATGTAGCCTTTTTCTTCTTCTTTGATGGCTGAGACTAAACTTTCACAACATCCATATTCATCCTATGGAAGTGCTGTGTAGAGAACATGATGGGATTCTCAACCTTCTCCACATGTACCATACTTGATGAAGATCAAGTATATGAGAGATAAGGCTTGGATAAGGCATAGTCATCCTCTTTGAATTTGAGAATCTAAACCTCCACATCTCATTGAACACAAACTGTTTAATGTTTCTCTTCTCCTTAGCCATTATAGATGCCAGAAAATGATAGTCCTTGTGTGCCAAATGAGTGTAATTCTTGCTCTTATTCACTAAATATCTAGAGTAGATGTAGTGAATTGTACTCTACAACAGTGGCATAGATGAGGGATTAAAAGACAAGTTTCCTAGATAAGTCTCCCCAGGCCTTATAATGCAAATATTTCATCCTCAGTATGATTTTTCAAATTCTTTTCAAACTTATGGGTGCCAAGATCGTGCTCAATGATGTATAAAGTGCAAGTAACATAACCTTTAGGGGGCTCTAGTTTGGTTACCTTCTTGGATGCTCTCCTTGATGATTCCCCAGGACTACTTGCTCTTCATCTTCTATTTCTCTTCATACTTGAGATCAATTTCCGAGGAGATATGCTTTCTATGTCTAAATCTGAGGCTTGTACAAAAGATTGTTCAGGGGCTGAGGATGATGACACTGGAGCCTTTCCTTTGTCTTTCTTCATGATTGATTTGGGTTGCTTTGCACAAGGCTTACAAACCAAAGGAGCCATGATCTCTTCCTCCAATGGTTCTATGATCCTCACTTTCTTTGTGGAGTAGATTGAGAGTGAGAAAGGACGAGGATGCATATTTTTCTTTCTTGGTATGGGCCATGATGATTAGGAATCAAAAACTTGGAATTTTGGAAGAGTTGGTGCTGACGGGTTTGATGCAATGAATGGTGGTAATTTGGTGTAATGGAACTTTTATGAGGAATAGATTGAGGGGTTGTGATGGTTTCGGGCTTTCGAGTGGTTGGGTAACTGATTGAATGGAAGTTGAAACGATTAGAGTAACTGGATTGAGAGAACTCGAGTGAGAGGAAATGGGGTTAGGGTTTGAGTGAGGGTGAAAAGAGGAATAAAAGACATTAGATGCGCCAACACTCGAGTATTGAGTTTTAGTACTCGAGTGTTGAGAGAAAATAAGCCAAGTACTCAAGCGTCGTGATGCAGCACTCAAGTATTGAGTGTAACACTCGAGTATTGCTCTGTCAGTACTCGAGTATTGCACTTTGGAAGATGAATAGACAAGCCAGTACTCGAGTATTGAGCCTCGCTTGCCAATGCTCGAGTATTAGTTCTTTAGTACTCGAGTATCAGGGTCCTCTTTTTATTAACGCATGCCAACACTCAAGTATTACCATAGAATACTCGAGTATCGGGGTCCTCTGTCACCAAAGACCTTTAACACTCCAGTATCGGGATTCTCAAGTTTAAAACTCTTACCAAACTTGAGTTTTGAGATTAAAAACTCGAGTATTACCTTCACCTCCATTTCAACACTCAGGTATTTGACTTCCAATGACACTTTGAAACGTCTAATACTGGAGTTATGCTTTCCAGAACTCGAATGTTGTTCCATAAGTCATCACTTAAACTTGAAACTCGAGTAATGCATTACATTTTCTCTTCAACACTCGAGTGATGCTTTCCAACACTAAAGTGTTCATCAAAAATTGTTGAACACTTCTTTTATTTTTCTTCAGAAGTCGAGTTTTGACTTCAAGTGTTTAATTCAACACTGCAAAACTTTATTAAAACACTCTGAAGCTTATGTTAGAATAGTCAAACATCAAAATATGGCAAATTAACATTAACTTACAGCTCATTTGAGTTTACCATTGTGACACTCCTTAATCTTTACCTTTAGCTTCATTAATTATCTATTTGGAAGCATCTTTAAGCCTTTAGTGACTCAGAGTAAGCAAAGAGTGAAAAATAAAATTTTCAAGTTTAGGGTTACTATTCACATATTTTTAGGCCAACTTTGAAACTTCATAACTAATTCTAGACAAATCGAAATTGAGTGCTTCCAATTTCTACTTGAAGCTTATAAGTTCCTATATATAGGAAAAAATAATCATGGAATCATTAGCTTGTCCAATTGATACAGTTTACTGCGTGAAAAAGTACTGTTCATTTGGCAATTTTTCATTTTTCCAAGATTTTCAGTGATTTTCTTCAATCTTTGGAACATAATAACTTTTTGTACAAAACTCCAAATTCAGTGTTCTTTAGCTTGTTTTAAATATTACAATGCCAACTATTTTTTTATAAAATTTCAGCTCATTTGGATTTCATTTACCCTATTTTGGAGTTGTTCAAAGTTAGGGGTTTGACCAACTTCACTTTGATAAAAAGTCAAACTTATTATTTTCAAACTTCATCTTTTTGAAACCCTAACTTCTAATCCTTTCTTAATCATGTTTGATCATACATTTAGGAGTTCTTAGCTATCATATATCAACCTTACATGTAGGGTCCACATCACATATTACATAACATAGGAAATTCTCAAAATGTCTACATAATTACAACATAATTTCATATACATAATCACGTCATATTCCTTACTTTAAACTTCATAAACTTTATTCTTAGATGCACTCGTACCTAAAATGGTTAATGGGGAAGGGTGAGATTCGAGGAATCCCAGTAGCAAACATTACAAACAATGCATGTAGGATGAATGCTAGTGCATGATAAGCTTGCCCTACGTAAGCTCATGTTCACATAATGAAATGTTGCGTGCTCAATGTTTTGTGTAATGTACTTATGGTGATAGTAAAAATAAAAACAGAGCTTCATTCATTCATACATGCTTCACATAATCTAGCAAAGCAATATAGCAAATCAATGTACAACATAAACAACACACACATACAAGTAAGTAAGTTCACTACCTTTTAGATTTTGTCTCCTCCTAAGTACCATGATCTTCTAACCATAGCTTTTTCTTTGTCACTTTATGGCCCTAGATAAGTAATGACATTATTAGAGTGCTTAAAAGTGAATGTCCAATTGGCCAAATTAGCCCTAAAAGCTTACTTTCTCCCTTGGAGTTCTTACAATTACATTGGGTCACTTTCTTTCTCAAATTCGCATGGTAACCAAAAGTTGTCAACATGTTGACTAAACTTTAAAAAATCATAATTAATTCTATAGACATCCAATTGGGGTGGTTCAAATTCCTATGTGAAGCTCTTTCAGTATAGTTTCATATAAAAATATGCAATTCTAGCCATCAAAGCCATATCATTCCTAGAATTTTGTCAAATACAAACTGTTCCAGATTTCATCCAGAAACAAGACACAATTTCACAAATTCATATCTCCTAGTACACAAGTCCAATTAACCCATATGACCTCAAATTGGAGATTGATAAGTCTATTTTAATTCTGAAAAGTTTCATGGTCATTGGATAACATTTGTCCACACAAAAACATGTTACAATTTCACTGCCTCTGGAAAATGAATTTCACAGCATTTACTCTTTAACTTCCCAAAATTCCAAATTCATATACAAGGTTCTACAAATCATGAACACTTGTGAAACCATTAGAAGCATCAAAATCATCAAAATAATTCATTTTCATTAGATTCCAGTCAGACTGAAACACATACCCAAACAACCAACAACATAGCTTTTCAACTTCCAATACTTCTATCATCATATTCTTATGCTCAAGCTCACATTCATGCATGACAAAGCTTGATTCTAGCTCTCCTATGTCAAGAGGAAAATTTGGCAGCACCTCCCCTAATTCTTCATGTTTTCCAAATTTACAAAAAATCATCAAAACAACCATCAACAATCACAACAACAACATCAATATGCTTCTTTCAATAAGAGGAAGCTTTTGCAACCAATAAATGGCCTTAAATCCCTCTCTTCCTCACTTTTCTCTCAAGAACCCTAGGTTAGGAAACTTGAAAAAGAGAGGCTAAATCAGATTTCTAAACCATGGAAGTGAAAGAGGAAGTTGCAAGGAGTTGCAAGGAAGAGATTGGTATATAATTTCATGTAGCTCCCTTACTCACCTTAAGTTTCTCTTCAATTTTCTCCTCTTCCTTCTAGCTTCAATGGCATCTTGTGCTTCTCTTTTTTCTGCTGGAGCTATCGTGAAAAATGGGGCTGAAATGGAGAGGAATTTTCTGTTTTAATAATTCCCCATTTAGTGGAATCAAGGGTTGAGATTTGATCTTGCAACATAAATGGAATCCAAGGGCTAAGATGGTTCCACCTAAGGACCATGTGCTTGCTTCTTATTGGCCCTCATAAAGGTGTAATGATGGCTGTAATGGATGAGAAAAATCTGGTTGGGCTCTAGTTACACTAACTAAACCAGATCCCATTCGGTTACTTTTACCAATTACACTTTTTACCTGTAAACTTAACTTTATTCGAGTAAATCTTTTTTCTACTTTTCTAGAGATGTTTTCTTTTTCATTTAATCTCCATATTTTCATCTTGAATATAAAAAAAATTTAATTCCCAAAATACCCCTTGATTATCTCAATTTTACAGGATTATTTTATCATGTCCAAAATCCCTGAAACGGAGCAATCGGAGAGCAAATTTCTTTTAGGGCCTTGAAAAATACTACATTTTTCATTGATTCCATAGCCTTTTCCTTTTTCCAAAATGCCCTCCAGATTTTCCAAAATTAATTTTTGAAATAATTATTTTTCGGGGATTTTTGGCTATTTTCCGTGTCTTTTTCCCAATTTTTGGGAAAATCGCCTTAATCGTATACCTTGTAATAATTTTATTAATTACTATATCATTCACTGGATTTTTTCCATATTTTTGTCTAAATTTTTGAAGAGCTCCTGATACCTTAAATAATTATTTTGCCCTTTTTCCCTTCAAAATTTCATAGACGGAAATCTAGTCCGAATTTGGAAAATCCATGTTTCACCGTTGTGATCTGCGAGTAGAGATCTATCTATTAGGCATCTGAAAATTTTTCGGATATTTTGGTCAACTGGTTGACTTTGACTTTGACTTTTACTCTGTCAAATGACCAAAATGCCCTTCAACTTTCTCATAATTACCATTTTACCCTTACTTTATCTACTTTTGCAAAATTACCATTTTGCCCTTACTTTTAATACTGAAAGACCTTTATGTCTTTGATCTTTTATTAAATAACATATGGGTCCCTTCCCAGAAGGTCACCCATCGTGAAATTGCTCCAGGGTGAGCACGCTTAACTTTGAAGTTCCTACCGACTTCCATGCACCAAACCAATTCTGATTCTGCGACTTCCGGCCTAACAACATCAACTTTTGCTGCTCTTTCTATCTATGGGCTCTGACTTGACTTATGATTACTGGTTTGGCCCTTTTTATCTAATGACCACATTGCCCTTGGTCTTTTTAGTTAATGACGTTTATGTCCCTGGCTTACATTCTTTGTAATTTCAAAGCCTTGGGACTAAATTGACCAGGGTCTCTTTCATCCATTAACATCTTCTCTTTCTGTACTTTCATTTATGGGCCTTGTCTTATCTCATATCTATCAATTTGGCTTCTGTTCTTATTTACAAAAAATGGTGGATATTACAACCATTCCCAATTCCCTTATGTTGTTCATGATTTTGTTCTCTGGCTAGAGGTTTTGTGAAAATATTAGCCACTTGAAGATGCGTTGCAATGAATTCAACCTTGATGTCTTTATTTTGCACATGATACCTAAAGAAGTGATGTCTAATGTCATGTGTTTGGTCCGGGAGTGATACACAGGATTCTTTATCAGGTTAATTATGCTTGCGTTGTCACAGCATATGGGAATTTCTTTGAAAATCATTCCCAGATCCTAGAACTACTGCTTCATCCATAACATTTGAGTACAACATCTTGTAGCAGCAATATATTCAGCTTCTGTTGATGATAATGATACCGTTGATTGCTTTTTTCTGAACCAGGAAACCAATGCTCCTCTAAGAAATTAACAATGGCCACTCGTGCTTTTTCTATCAGTCTTGTATCCAGCATGATCAGATTTTGAGTATGCAATTAATTCTTCATTGCTTCCTTTGGGATACCATAATCCAAGATCAGTGGACCAGCTAGATATCTAAGGATTCTTTTGACATTTTCAGCATGAGATTCCTTGGGAGCCAAACTTGATTTCTTTCAAATTGATTTAATTCTTCTTCCATAGCTATTATCCAATCATTATCAGACAAAGCTTCCTCAACATTTTTGGGCTCTATTTTTGAAATAAAAGCTGAAAATTGAGCCTCATTAATAAATCTTTTTCTAGTTTGCACACCTTCATTCATCTCTCAAATCACTTGATTGATGGGATGATTGCGGATGTATTTCCAGGCTTTTGGTTGAGGAGATTTATGAATTTCATCTGATTGGTCATTTTCAAAATCCTGAG
>JANTPZ010147982.1:0-10120 GCA_025593235.1 Vachellia pachyceras | reverse complement strand
ACTTATTCCCTCACAAATTAGGTGATCCCTTATGTCATCAATATTTTGCCTAATCCCATTAATACACTTGACACAGGGACAAAAATACATCCCATTTTTGCTAGTCGCATTTCTTTTAGCAAATTCAATAAACTCTTCCACACCATTCTCATATTCGTCACTCGTTCTTAACACGTTCATCCAAATACGATCCATTTATTAAACCATAAGCCATTGTAAACAACATTCAAATTTGAAAAGGCAAATCATAAAGTTATGGGGAGTTCCATATGAAACAAGTGAAATAAAACCGCTCAAACAAAATGTGAAAAAAAAATTAATCAATATGCGATGTAAAAATAAAGATAATAAATAATGTGCATGTCATCTTTTTAAAGGGAAAAACAATCCAAAATAACTAAATTCTTAATTTGTAAATAACAATGCACCAAAAACAATTTTCTAATTAATAACCTAACATAAACAATAAAAAGGGGGGATTTACTCTATATTTTTAACATAACATTTCAATTGATTTTTAACATAACAAGGGGGAATTAATAAACCAACATAAACAAATCTCTAATTAATAGAAAATATTTGATATTTCAATTGATAAGAAAGTGTCCAGCATGTGATATTATATGCCATCAAAATTAATAGGAAAGTGACTCATGCTCCATTAGATTTGAATCCTACTCATCATATGTATCTCTATAACTATCTTTTACATATCAAAACCAACATTCATCTAATTGACATCAAATCTTATTTGTGTGTGTGTGATGTGTTATTATTGGAATCCAGTGGCTTCCTTTTGTCCCATGCATATACATGCTACATATATATATATATATAATCCTCACATATTCTACATTCCACTAATAAGACTTCTTCTTCCCATCACTTATTCTTCCTCAAACCCCAACACAAATCCAAATCCATCTAAAAGCAAAGACAAAGACTATTTACAATGATATGATGATTTTGTAGATCAATAGTGTTGTCTAACTCAATCACTCGCAACGGAAACGAAAATGAAGACCCGCGATAGAAAGAGCAACCTAAGCCACGGAAGTGCAGAACCCAGCGAATCGAATAATAGATAAAAATGTAATCAATAAGCCATTGTAAACAATATGCGAAGCATGCAGAAAATGCGAAATGGAAATGAAAATGAAGCGGCGAAACCTATGAAGAAGAAAGCGATGGCGACGGCTGACAACGGCAACTCTGCGAAAACAGCGACTCGTCGACTCCACGAACGGCAACGGCAAACGGCGACTCCACGAATGGCGCAAACGAAAACGGCGACTCCGCAACTCGTCGACTCAAACGAAAACGGTGACCAACTCGTCAACTCGTCGAACTCCGCAAACGAAAATGACGGCAAAGGAGGGAGTGGGGTCAGGGACGGCAAAGGGGGGAGTGGGGTCGGGGGGCTTGGGGGACCAAGGGTGGGGACGGACAGAATGAGAGGAGCAAATGAGAGGAGGTGGGGATCGAGGGTTCTGGGTTTATAGAGTAGGGCCCTTTTGGCGCCCTATCTTGGTGATAGGGTGCCCAAAGGGTGCCCTTTGGCGCCCTACCACCGTGGAAGGGCGCCAAAGGGTGCCCTTTTGGCGCCCTATAATAAGGATAGGGTGCCAAAAGGCACCCAAGTGGTGCCTTTATGCGCCATATCCTGAATATAGGGCGCATAAAGTCCCGTCTACATTCATTAAAATTTTAAAAATGCCACCGCCTTCATTTTTTACTCCCTTTTTTAAAAAAAGGACGTGAATTTCAGTAGTAAAAACTATACTCTGTAGTAGTAAGTAGTACTGTATTTCATAAAATAATGATAACATGCATCACGTAATGGTAATGATGTTACATGTAAAGTAGGCATATTTGTATTAGAGATAGAAACTACTTTTCTAATATGATTTATATTTCACGAGCTAAGCATATAATTAAAATGGGTCAGTGATGTAATTGATCCACACGTAGTTATATCAAGTACCTTAGGTTAGTTAACTACAGAGTTTTTTCCCTCCTCAATGTTGTTGGAATTAATCCTTCGTCAATAAAGAATATATTTTAATAAGATAACTGAACGGTAAAATATATCCTATATTAAGAATATATGACATGTTTGCATTGTCCACTATCAGAAAAATGTTATTTAACGATAGAAAAATTTATCGTTAAATGACTATTTTCCATCAGAAAATTTTCATTTAGCAACGAAAAAATATTAGTGACCCTTGTTTTAGCGATGAAAAATAACCATTTAACGACAGATTAAATGGTATTTTTCTGATAGTGATCATTTTAAAGTAAATTATGATAAGATTTTCTCGTATATTTACTTCATAGATCATATATCACATTAAAAAATCAGTTCATATCTAAATTATAGATAAATTGATAGAGATTTAGTGTTTGTCGTGTAGCGTGGCATGTCACATCACTAAGTGATGCGAGTTATCCTAATACACACCTGCATCTTAATCTATTTTTTATATGAAAGACATTACTATGCAAGGCCTTAACTTTTCATGAAATTAATATATATGTCGTAATTAAACTTTTTTGTCACGATATGCACATATAATCAACCCCGGTTGACTACGTGTCCCTCAAATATTATGCCCTAATTATCTTTTTTATTGTGTGAATACTACGTGGTTTTCAGGTAAAAAAAAAATACTACGTGGTACCATCCAACTGTAACAATATTGTTTTAAAAACATCACGACTATTGCCATTATTCCAATTGATGCCTGGACCTATGTAAGCTGGAGGTTGATGGCTTTGTGCTTTTGTCAGGACGAAGTGGATGTGATGGTGTTCTCCGTGGAGAGGATGATCGATGGATAGGTGGTTTCAGTTGTAAACTCACCAGAGTTCCACCAGCTATAGCAGAAATTATTGCCATTATTCACGGGTTACAGTTTGCATGGAATCGTGATCACAAGAGAGTTCTGGTTCTCTCTAATTGTATTGAGACTGTTAATCTTGTAACTCGAGGATGCCATACTAGTCATCCTTTTCAAGGATTTAGTGGATGAGGCCAGGATGATTATTTCTAAGAACTGACAGGTCAATTTTTAGTATGTTCCAAGAGAGGAGAATGTTGTAGTAGACCATCTATCAAAATTAGCCCATGATTTGTTAGGAAACTTTCACTTTTTTGATCAACCGCTGACTTCCTTATGGCCGATGGTGCCTCATGAGGGTACTTTACCCTTCTGATTGTGTTGTAATACCTTAATGTATTAATGAATTCCAGGTTCTATTCAAAAAAACATCACACGACTATCATCACGTGCTATATTATAATGGAAAAGGTCCTTCTGAGATTTGTTAATATTATTTTAATGAGCAGGTTGTATTATTCCTATTAAACTATAGTTTATGGACACTCTTTAATTAGGACAATAGTTTATGGACAATTAACTAGAAGTATGTATGAAAAATTTAAATCTAGATTTGGGAAAGTCTTAAATTGCCAGTAATTTCAAACTTTCACACAAACTTTATGAAATTTGATATTAACATGTGAAGAGTTTGTAATGATTTCCAAATAGTTTTAACATGAAAAATTAGAAAGGCTAGTTACAGAAATTTCCATCAACCATATACGTCTCTAATTCTTTTTAGTCACCATTTGCACATATAAAAATTGTAAATTTCATCAACCTTACCTTAAAATTCAATGACTTTTTAATTTTATCCCTATTTAATACATATTATACCCTATAGAAACAAAATTAATAATGCAATAATAAATAAAGGATAAATTTATATATTCGTATGCAAAATTTAATGATGTGATTTTAAATAAGATAAAAAATCCTTCTTTATAGCTCACCTTCTAAAACAAGGAATGGAATATTCTCTTCTAAAAAATGATGTAATTTTATATGGAAAATCCATGAAAAAGTCGGGTTTTAGAATTTTATTATCAAAATAAATAATATTTTATTTGATCATATTTATAAGTCACATAATTTAATTTTTCAAGTGAATATATAACTGATTATGTTTAAAGTTTTTTTATCTATGTGAAACATACTAAAATTGATTTATAAATAGGACAAGAATAATATATAAAGAACATATGGATCTTTGCAATATTTTATATATAAAAAGTATTGATATTTGAATTCAGGTCATTCTTAGTAATAAAATTTTTAACACATTTCACTGAGTTTTCTAATTTTATGCGATAATGATTTGAATTTTTTTTAGTCTCAAATTGAGATTAAATTAAAGATTTGTTTCAAAGTGTCATTAGTAGCATTTTAATTTTACATGCTTACGTGCTTATGTTTTTCAGCACGTAGGTTGAAAATTGAAGAATAAATGTCGATGGAGAATTTAATTATTTTTTATGCTTACTTTTTTTGCCATCACATTCTCTCTTATTCTTATCATCTTATGGAGCATAGGATTCGCGATGAATGTAGTACGTGTCGCCCAAACCATAAAAGATTATTATTGATAAACTAATTTTCATGGCATCATGTGTTAACTTATAACTGCACCGAAATAAAAATTGTAGGGAGATTTATTGTAAGATTCTAAGAAAGGAAGTTATTTATGAAAAGGTCCCAAGAGGTTGTCAATGATAAGTCGAGGAGCACCATTGATAAATGGAGCAGCTGTCAATGACAAGTCTTTTGAAATACTTAAATCATAATTCTCTTCTCTCCTCCATCTCTCTTCTCCCCTTCAAGTTCTATCTGGATCTCGGATTCAAAAATATTTTTATAAATATTTGTATAGACACACATAATATTTTTTATATTTATAATATTATTTCTCAACAAAAATAGTTTACTTTTATTATTAATTTTGCTCATCATATATAAGAGATCACATTTTCAAAATTACAAAATCACTTTCATGTCCATCATTAAAAGCAATATTTAGATTGTTCAAAATATAACAATGAAGTTTGTTTTTCTAAATAATTATATACCTTCATAAGAACTTTTAAGCTTTATATAACAAAATTCATAACCTTACAACATAAAATCACACAAAATAAATTTGTTTAAACCTAACTAGACAGCTTGTCTTCATTCGATTCGTATCTCTTACTTCTAACACAATAAAATAATACAAACCTTATCCAGATTAAATCCACCTGTCTAAGTTTCAAATGTTCACATTCTATTCTTATTATATATATTCATTTATCTATTGTTATTTATAATTCTACCACATGCCATTTATGGCCTATAAATACGACATGAGAAGCAACCACAGAGCACAACAACCATAGTCGTCTCTTATATTCTTGTTCTATCAGATCATACGACACTTGCAGACATGTCTTCTATCACCAAGAAGATAGCCACCATTGCAAATGTTTCTTCACCGGTGAAAATCGCTCTGCAACATCCATCTTCGTCAGATAAGATAAACCCTTTCACTGCGTCTGATGAAGTCATCTGCAACCACATCATCGGAATCCACGACTCGCAAGCTCCCAAGCACAACGTTGATTCTCTTTACAATGCTGTCTCCAGCATTGTCAAGAGCTCCACTCACATCGGCAACTCCCTCGATCTCAAGTTACTTCATTAATTATCAAAAGCCTTGTTGTTTGTGCTATATATATAGTGTTACTTTACCTACTATTTTCTTAAGGATATTTATCTGTTTATTTATTAACTATACATCACTCTGTGTGTGTTTACTTCGACAGCGTCCTAGAGCTGTTGAACTTGTGGAGGACAAGGTTCCACAGTCCAGTTTCATGCCACCTTTCACTACCCTCAAAGAAATTGCTTGTCAGGTCAATTCTTCATTTACTTGTTACATTTACTACACTATGTGTCAGATTGTACTTCACATTGCAAAAGAGAGATAGGGCAGGTTAGGGAAAGTCAATTTTTAGAAAAAGTGATAAGATATAAAAATACCCATGGCCATTAAAGTTCGCCAAGCATCATATTACTATAAAAAGTAATGTTATCAGGTTATATTTAACGATTTTTGTATTGTTTTGCTTGCATTTTGAGTATTTATGAGTATTTTCACATCTCCAAAAAAACATAGGGTGTTAATCTACTTTTGATAAAAGCTCTTGGCTAATCTTTGCACCTTAACAAAAGATAACTAGTCTGTTGGGTAGAAAAGCTCTTGAACTTACAAAACACAACTGATTGCCTCTTTGGGAAGATCGGCCTGTCAACGACAACACCAATTTTATAAGCACTAGCAGGGGCGGAGGCAAGTGTATGTGAGGGTGGGCACTTGCCCCCACACAACTTTTTGGTACTTGTGTAAATAATTATTGGATTTTTATTATGCACCCACTGATTTTTAAGACTTGAACCCACTCAAATTATTTATACTAGCAAGCCTGTTATTATTTGCTTGAAAATAAAAAAATTACCCCTACTAGTAGAAGGTCCTGGCTCCGCTACTGAGCACTAGTGAAAAGGGAGACTCATCCAAAAAGACTAGTTTACTGGATGGAAGTGTCCTTGAACTTGAAAATTAATTGTACTTGATTTGAGGCTGCGAGACTCATAATAGGGCTTCTAATGCCCAACTTTCTAATTCTTCATGTACTAATTAATAAATTGTTGTTGTTACAGATGACATGCAAACCTTTTAACAAATCCATTGCACACGAAACAGTGGTGGGAATTCTGGAGAAGCTTCGAAGCTATACATGGGACACAAGGCTGTGATAGCTCTCTCAGCTTTTGCTTTGGACTTTGGAGAAACTTGGCGTCTCTTTCTCATGGAACCTACCAAAGAAAATGCTCTTGAACTTCACATTTTTAGGCTTGGTGAAGAAGCCAAGCCTAGCAAAAGCAACTTAGACCTCACCACCACTTTGGTGGATGTTACATTCAAACTTATTGAGGGCGTATCAAAATTAGAGAAGAAGATCTCCGATAAAACTACAGGCCAGAAGATGTCCCAAACTTGTATGCTACTCCTCGGGAATTGTATACTTACTGGGCAATCTTGGCCCTCCTTACTTGTTCAAATCGGATGACTGAACTGTGAGCATTATTTAATTAATTTCTTTCATCTTCTTTGTGCTTTCATTGACATATAGATATATCTCTTATCTGTTACACAGTTAATAGTAAAGTAAAACAGATGAGTTGCGTCACATGGCTGATCATCAGCTTTAGACCTTGTCTCAAGGCTCAAAAAGTTATTACTAAGGTCTTGAGGCTCACGACGTCCTTACATTGTCAATGGTATTCAAATTTATATTTTTGTGAGATATTAGTCCCACCTTTGTGAGCTAAACCAACGTCTGTTCATTTTTCTTATAACTATGAAGGTTCATTTTTTCCATAGAATTCTTGCCTTGATGAGTCAAGGTACAAAATAAGTTAATCTTATTTTTGTGGTCACGTAAACATGTCATCACCATCTCGTTGAAAAAGAACCCAAATTCTTATATGTTAGAAATTTGATATGAATTCCTAAATAACTTTAGAGCAAGTGAATGGAGATGATGGATTCCACTTTACTTCACCACATGATGAGGATGCTAATTAATAGTTGGTCCCACTTCTATCTTGCTATTTCTCTTATTTAGTATTATCTCCTCGGGTGATGGGAAGAATCTAAAACTTTTTACCTACCTTCTTTAAGAAATGTTTTTGAATATTTTTCTTCATGATATAGTTATTGTTCCTGTGAAGTTCTATTAACTCGTGTACTTTCACTTTGATGTAGGGATTGGAACATAAAATCCGAAGTTGTTGGGAAGATCAATCATGTTGTCATGAGATTGAATAATGAGTTGAGTTTGATTGAACGTGAAGAAGGTTAGGAAACAGCTGCTTATGATTTTCCCCCAATAAGAGTTTTCAATAATTGTATTTTTGTTAATTTTTTAACAAAAAGTTGTTGAAAAATAAACGTTATTTTAAGTGATTTTTGTATACTTAAAACTCTCGTTTTCCCTGTAATATATCCAACGCTAACAATTCAAGCTTCACTGAAATTTTCAGAATATGCAAAAGAACGAATACAGCGAAGGCATATGTTTCAGTATCCTTCTGGAATTGTGGATCTTTTGAAGGCTCTTATCTTCCCCTTGGATGTTACTGAGCTTGAAATCTTCGATAACACTACTCACAAAGTGGTCAGTTCTCAAAATTTTCACACCCAATTATACATAAATCATCTAATGAAAACGTAAATAAAACGGAACCGATTTCTTTGCTTATGGTTATTGTGAGATCTGAACGATCTAGATAAAGTTTCGATAGTCCAAGTTTAAAATTTTCAACTGAGGATTTTTATATAAAGAATCATTTTTTAAAAATCATAATTAAAATATTATCTTTAATTCAGTACATGTTAACGTACTTGTTTTAAAATCATTTGGCATTTTGATTTTATTTATGGTGCACCGTATACCTATTTTCCAATAGCATTTGGCATTTTGATTTTATTTATGTGCATCGTATACCCTAATGTTATTTTCATAGTGCACACCCGTGATGTTGTCTTTCAGTTATATCCAACATTGTAATTTTATTTATGATTTAGGGAGCTGGATACATTACAAATAAGATTGAGATGCTGAAATCACCGGACAAAAACAACATCTAGATGCTGAATGCATTATAAATAAGATTAGTTGGGGAATAACATTAACGTTTTGGATGCTAATTTACCCTAAAAAATAAATAAATCCAAACCTTTTAGATTAGATCCAGGTTTTGGTAGTTATCATCACCTCTGATGGGTTCTGATGAAAACACTTGTGCAAATAAAACATTTCCATTGCAAAATATGAACAGTTTAAATGAGATGTATAATTTTGTGTGCCAATATTTTAGGTCAGGAACGATGTTCTGAAGACGAAGAATCTTTTACTGTTCATTTCTGGTCTGGACAACATCGAAGACGAGATTTGGGTTCTGAAATCTATCCATGAGGCATTCGCGAGAGACAAAGACAAACAAAGTTATCAAATTCTGTGGGTTCCAATGGTGGAGGAAACTGAGATAACTGATGATCAGAAAGAGAAGTTTGAGCATCTCAAATCAAGCATGCCATGGTACATGTTACAGAACTTGTTCACCATTAAAGGCAAGATGGAATTAGAAGGGCTGTGGCATTACCAGGGAAAGCCTATCGTCGTCGTCACAAATCCTAGAGGCCATGTGATTCACAAGAATTCGATATACTTGATCTTCGTCTGGAAGATTAAAGCTCTTCCATTTTCACTTGAGGTTGAAAAAGAACTCTACAGTTACTGGAACTGGTTTTGGGAAGAAGCAAACAATGTTTTCCCAGAGATTAGAAAATGGGTGAGTACTCAATTATGAATTTAGTCATCAAATTAACTCGTTATTAGTCCTATAATTTATATCAATTGAGAAATTAAGTAGACTGAGTAGTTTCCAGAAATATTAAGGGAAGGTTATTCACATATTTTACATATGTTACCGGATTATATTTGAGAATTGCTTATAATTTTCCTAGAAACCAACTGACCAAACAATTTATTAACTATCAATTCTGACACTAAACATTAACCCGTTACAACTTAATCTTACATATAACTTATATTAATTGAATTGTTTCAAGTCAATAAACTATAAGAATTAGCCAATATAATGAAGGTTGGAATAGTTGGTTAGGAGTTAACTCATGATTTTCAAGATTGAGAGTTTAAATCTGTATTACCAATATAAGGATATCGTTAGCTGATGATCTATAAATTCAAATCTCAACTAAAACTTTTTTGAATATGAAAAAGACTACAAGGATTATATATTGTTTCGAGGAATAGAAACTGCGACATTCGAGTATTGTGTTTTCCTAGGAACTAACTCATCGGCATGCAAATATTATGATGTGCAGATTCAAGATGACAAGTACATCTTCATTTATGTAGGGACTGACGTTGGTGGGACCCAAAGGATTGGTGCACTGTTAGAATCCGTCAAGAAGGACCCAATCATCAAGCAAGCAAACGCCATAATCGAGCATTTCAACTTGGAAACCGGTTTCGGTGAAGCACCGAGTCCCTCTCCCCCTTTTATATATATATATATATATATTAATTATTATATATTTTATATATATTATTAATAATTAATATAATTATAATAATTAATATATTTAAAATATATTTATATAATATATT
>JANTPZ010147981.1:0-16361 GCA_025593235.1 Vachellia pachyceras | reverse complement strand
GTACTTGAACAAATTTCTAATACATCTGGACCGTAAATTTTGTAATTGGAAAATTTTCAACAATTTCCCTTTAAATTACCTCTTTTAGATTTATATTTAAATGACTATATATAGTCTTAATTCTCTTCTCGATCTAAGCATACTCTAACGTCCCATTTGGTCCATGAGAACCTAGAAGGGAATAAAGTGAAAATGAGGATGGAATCCATAACTCCCATAGTTGGTGCATTAGTTCTTCACTTCCCATGAAAGTCTAAATTCCATCAATTTGATGGAAGTTGGATTCCTTATCCCCATAATGGAAATTAACTCCACAATTTTACCCTTCGTTATGAAGTAAAAACAATATTGGGGTTGAATAAGAATTAAATGAAATATTCTATTAAGATTTTGGATGCTTGAATAATTAGAAATATGCACTTCAGTTGTCCTCAAGGCAATTGACTAAGTCTAGAGTTAGAGTTAACTTATAGTAACATTTAATTAACTAGCTTGGTAACCTATGGTTGCTAAGTTGTTAAATATAATAGATCCAAACTAAGTGAGCGTGGCCGCATAAAAATGCTTTTAGGCTCTCTCTCTTAAGGGTTGTTGTAAGTATTGGTGACCGAATACGAATTCAAGGTTACTATCACTATGCTATCTTGTTGGTCAGAAGAATCTCAATCTCTCTGTTCATCTAATTAATATTTTGACTATTTCCAATTATTTTTGTTCTTCGTTGACCTCTAATTAGCTTGGAATATTTAGAAGACTATTTCTCAAATCTGCTAGCATGGCATGCTGGGAGATTTTTAAAAGTCCTCCTCAACTCTTCTATGACATTCAATAGGACATTTTGCTATGAAATTTTTCTCCTATGAGTAATGTGATCTCAAAAGTTTTTTGAGGAATAATATTACTAATGAGATTTTCAACTCATAGTAATTTCAAGCTAGTCATTATCTAGGTTAAGTTTGACCATTAATTGATCAAATATGTTTAGCTAACAGGTTTCATGTGGTCCATGTCATTTTTATCAAGGTACAAATTTACCCTGAAAGTTTTCAATGAGGAGTAATATTACCTTAAAAATTTTGTGGATTTAAATATTTCCTGGAAATTTCTAAATTGTAGAAATGTCGCCATAGCCATTATCCATATTAAGTTTGACCATTAATTGATCAGAAATTGCCAATAACAAGCCTGCTGGAAACCCTTGACCATTGTACCCCAACAACATAGAGATATGCGGGCACCTCTTCTATTTTATCTTCACTATACAATATACCTTCACCTCTTTGGTTTTCTCTAATCCTTTTAGATAGGAAGCATTCTTTCAAAATTTTTCCTTATTCATAATATAACTTGTAATGAAGTAGATGACACATGGACTTATCAAGAAAGCATATTTGGTCAATAAACAGGTAAACCCGAATAACTACCAGGGTAAAATTGCTATGATTTAAGAAGTTTTAGGGCAACGTTGCTTATAATGAGTAAAACTTTCGATGCAAATTTACATAAATCCAAAACAAAAATAATGTGGATGATATATGGACTATTAATTTAGCTTATATAAATCAACTAATGATCAAACGGATAACGACTGGAACAAAATTGCTACGATATCAAAACATCTGAGGTGATTTTGCTCCTCAAAACACTTTTACGTCTAAATTAAACTTTAACCCATTAGAATATGTCCTGCAGGATACAATCATCTAAAATTGAAGATACTTTTCAAGTGGCCTAGAGGCTAGACATGGACACAATTGGTCATGACGATAATGTCATTATGGTTGTTCAATTCACACCGACACTAAGTAACGATTTGCAAATGTTGGTTTTTCTAGGTTGCTTGATCTCCCCAGTTCGCGGATTGTGACTGTTCGATTGGATTTCAAGTTCTGGGTTTGAAAATATCGAAATATAGCGTTCAAATTTTGCCTCACTGATCTGCGTGAGATTTTTTTTTATTTTGTCGATCTTAATCATTTCTTATTTCGGTTAGCTAGGTGTTGATTGAAAGTTACTGCCTCACAGATATTTGTCTATATCCTATATATCAATATCCATTTGTCACTACAAATTTCATTAATACACACAACCTCCAAGTAGGTCTACATCCTAATCTATTACAAACAAATTAATTCTAAGAAGCTAGTGTCTACTCACCGTAGGTAATCTAGCAAAGAAGGAAATAAAAGGTTAAAGTGTAAATTTATCTCAAAAATTTTTAGTTAAGAACAATATTATTTTGGAAGTGTTTTTAAGTTCTAGGTTATTCTAGAATTGTTAAAATATAATAATGTTTCTCCTTACGATTAAAAAAATATTAAAAATAACTGTAATGTCACATTTTTAATAATTAACATTCATTTTTTTAATAAAATGGGATAAATTCTGATGTTTCAAAACTTTTTGGGTAACATTCAACCTATAAAACTTCCGGAACAATATTGTTTATGAGAAAAAGCTTACATAACCTAAAATTAAACATATACCCACATAAACAAACAAAATAGCAATGAAATATATGAAAAGTTGAAGATTCTATCTTTAAAACATTTTTTATTTTACACCCTACATTGAATCCATCGATACATCATTTTAAGGTCTAAATCAAATATTTATTTTTATGTTTTTCAGAGAGTAGCGAACGGTATAAAGTTAAAACCGATCTGTTTGTCTTTTAAGGGGAGTTACACTCAAAAGTAAAGCAGCTAAGGTTTACAGATTCTTAGAGAAGTTCCAAATATGGGAAATAAAGTAAAAAATGAAAGAAAATATTGATGATGATTATTATGATGCTTCAAATCAAAAATCAAAGTGAAAAAATAAAGGGACGAATCAAAACCAGCTACTAAACCTAAACCGGAAGTTAAAAATGGTAATATTTACTAAAAATAAGCATGCACTTTGAATTTGAGAAAGTTAAAAGAAGAGATAGCTAATAAGCTAGGGTGAAGTGTGTGTCAAGATGCGTGCTATCGTAAGCCAATTAAATGAAAACGATGATACCACAAACCAAAACAAAACAAAACATCAACCAACAGCAACAACTACACTTTGGTTTTCCTTCTACTCGTCACTCAAATCTGGTTTGTGTGGCCCCACAAGTCGTACGGAATGTTTCGATTTACTGTTCCATATAGAGAGAGACACGAGTTACAGTGTTTCCTTTCAACCAATCAAAGCTCGACAACGCAATGTCCTTGTGCACACATGGCTTCCACTTTCCAATCCTGAAATGACAACACACTGTACTAATTACGAAACCCCTCTTTCTCTCTCTCAGTTTTTTGTTCCTTCCTTAACCTATTACTTTTTCCTTTCGGAAACCAACACAAACAGTTTTACTCATTTCCTCCACAATTTATCAGCACAAAAATAGAAAGATACCCATGTTATAAACACCATTCGTTCCCTCTTTAAGCGTGTTCTTCGCTTTTCCCTTCTTCCATTATTATTATTTCTCTCTTTAGGGTTTCCTTTGCTGCTTATCTGTACTGGGTTCCCTGAAAACTTTCCCTTCTCTCTCTCTCTCTTTTACAATAATTGAGAACCAGAAGAAGATGGGAAGGGGTAGGGTTGAATTGAGGCGTATTGAGAACAAAATCAGCCGTCAAGTGACCTTTTCAAAGAGGCGAACTGGTCTGTTCAAGAAAGCACAAGAAATCTCTGTGCTGTGTGATGCTCAAGTTGCCGTGATTATCTTCTCCACGAAAGGCAAGCTCTTTGAGTTCTCCTCAGATTCCAGGTTTTAATTCCTCCTCTCTTTCTCTTTCTGATCTTATCGTTAAAATTGATCTTTCTTCTTTGAGTTTCTCTCACACACACACAATATATATATATATAAACCTGTAGATCTTTCCTCATTTGCTTGCTGTAGATCTTATTGCTTATCATCTTTGTATGTCTGCTAGTTAATATTCATGATCGATCATCAACTTACCATGTTATCTTTTGCTTTGTGAAATCCATCTTATTTATCTGTCTTTTATGCATATTTTCCTGTGCTTCATTATTTTATAATCTTTCTCTGATGTCTTGTTTCGAACTGAGACAAGTATGTTAAGTTTAGACTGTGCTTGCTAGTTTCGTCCAAAAATTTCTGACTTTTTATCAACTCTTCCTTATCTTTAATTAGATGAGACCGTGCATTCATATATTCCAATGATAAAAAATGAAGTTATGTCTGAGATCTATCTAGTGTCATGCTTAGCTCTATAGATATTCATTTGGTAGACTTGGTATATATTTTTCTTTATTTATAAATTATAAATTAAAGATACACACACGCGCCTAAACGTATGATTAGTGAGATGCCGTAGAGCACTGCGCGTATATTAATAGGGGGTAATGTCGCCATTCTTGGTGTAATAACCCAGTATTAGGTGATTTATCCAATATTGCTACTTCATGCCTAGTTAAGAATAGGCCACTATTTTAAAATATCTATTTTTAATTTTCTGATAAATAAAGAGAAGGGGAAAATCATGAGATTTGCCTTTAAGTATATTAAATACTTCTATGAGAATTTGGGTTTTTGATTAGACAGAAATGTAACGTTACATTGATTTTGACGGTTGTTGATTATTAGATGTTACACAATTATAATAATGTAATAATTATTGTTTATATTTTAAAACTACTATCTAGTCATAGTAAATGATTTCAATTATAATGATATTCATATTTTATAACAAATCTAAAGTAAATCCATTTTTGATATCCTTAAAGTTATTCATTATTTTTGATATCCTTAAAGTTATTCATTTTTGCTTTAATTTTATCCTGTGACAAGACTGATCCATTACTCATAATTGATCAAATAATCAATATTAACCAATTAACATATCAATATAAAAATAAATTTCACTATATATTTATTTTTTATTGACATAAGTGTTATAATCACAGGAAAATTTGGAATGTCATTTTGTGAGCAGGCTTATTTTTCATATTAATACAATTGAAAGTACACTTAGTGGGTATAACAAGAAGGTGAACAAATGAAGACTAAGTGCTTGTTTGGGAACATAGTTTCCCAATCGGTGCATGTAAGTCGAGACAAAATCATCTCGAAATCTGTAAAAATCATTTCGAAATTCATTAAAACTATCTCGAAATCCATAAAATCATCTTGAAATCCGCAAAATACCTTAAAATCTGTAAACTCATTTCTCCTAACAGACTTTCCAAACACACACTAAAAGTTCATCCTTTGTAGTAAAACAACCAACTTCATTGGGCTAAATATACATTGAGGTATTTAAAGGAAACAAGCACTTGTGTCCTGTTTCAAAAAATGAAAACAGGATAACAGATTGCCTTAATACCGTCTTTTTTGTACCCTTTTTTCTCAAATCCCAAAAACTATTAAATGAAGCAGGAAATTTAAGATTTAAATATCCAAAGACAGTACAATTCTCTTAATATAGCGTACGAAAACATCGTATTTTAATTCTTAGTGGAATTGTTAAGTGTGAGCCATGTTTAATAAAGTGAAACGAGTTATTTGGTTTGCAATATATATAGTTTGAAAATAGAATCTGTATTATTCATGCACTACCATTAGAACCAAAAGTTATAACTAATTCATGATTTAATAAACGAAGTTAATTAAGAGATCCTTATTTTGGTGCAGACCAAGAATGATCATGTTTCCCGGAAAACTAATGTGTTTCGTATATATAATACACATTTAGGCATTACACGTACATCTCTGTCACAGAAACACACACACACACACACAACCAAATTTTAGTATCCTGCTTTTCCATTTGTCCCATTCTCGCCTTTTCTAATCACACTTTAGCGCCCAAAAAACAAACCTTAGTTTACTTTAATTTCTAGCCAATTCAATCCCATGATATGTGGAAATCTTTAATAATTATGCAGTCAAGCAATCATAATTAATATACGTAATTAAATTTGTAATAGAGTCACTATATTCACAAGTAGTGGACAATGTGGCTCCATCTTTGTGCTCCATGCAATTCACCTGCCTAGTTAAGTTGCAATAAAATATTTTTTATGAACAACTTGTGTTAGGAATAGAAACTTGTTATAAATAATTAAACTTATAACAGAAAGTTACAGTGTTCACACAAGTTGTGAACAATGTGGTGTCTCCTTTGGGTTCCATGTAATGTAAGCACCTCACTGATCAAGTTACAATTTTTTTTTAATGAATAATTTGAGTTTGAGGAATGGAAGCTTGTTTGTAACTCAAATTTTTGTTCTAGTTGTGGGGTAGTGTTTTTAATCCCTGTTATAATTGTTACCTTCATCTGATTCATCACATAACAAGGAATTTTTGTTCTCTCACAAATATGTTATTATCAATTGTGTTCTATTGATTTATTGTAGTTGTTATTGAAACTGTTAGTTAATTTACATAGTGTATAATGATTGCTAGCCAAAAAACATATAAAGAAGTTTTTATGCACATAGATATTATTGATAATGATAATAGTTGTATTGACAAGTAGCAAGGTAACAGATATTCTTATTTGAGGAATTAAATTGAAGCAAAAATTCTATGAAAGACTAAATCAAGTACTATTAGGTTCATGAGTAATTAATTAAGAAGACAATTCTATATAATACTATATATAACTCTATTATTGAGAGATAATGGGGTTTAGCCTAGGAATATTTATATATTATATATAATTATTTGTATCCATTATCTTCACTCAAGTTCTGAAGTTGTTTCATGTGTAATTTCAAAGAGCTTATATGAGTGGAGCTTATAATAAAAGAAGCCAAGAATGTTTATATTGTTCAGCTCATTCAATTAGGGGCCAAACCCAAACCAAATTCATAATAACCTCAACTTGAAAATATCATGACTTGTTCACACCCCTAGGTCCAATGATGCCCTATATCCCAATTTAAGCCATTGTTTAAATAAAATTATAAGATGAAAAAATTTACCAAACATAATTAATCATTTAATTATATGAAGGGAATGGACGAAAAGTCATAAAGGGATTAATGCATGATATCAACCCTAGCTATATGTTTGGGACCACTTAATTTAGGCACTTCCGTTCTGTGCAAGTTTTTAAATATAGGAGGCTTATCGTTTTGTGCAGATATGATTTAATGGCAAATTTTAGGTTTAACTGTAGTTTTAGTCCCTATAAATTTACTTCCTCGTTTTAAAATGTACTATGAGAATTTTGAGAGGCTTATCTTGGTCCAAAATATAATAAACAAAGTAGCTATTAGCTAATGCAATAAGTAATTTATTTTGGTGATGCTCTTTATTAAAACCTTCAATTAAACGTATGTATTATTAAGTATCATGGTGGCCATTTGTAATAAACATTTCTAATTTATGAAAAATTTGAGAAGATTAACTAATAGTGGTGAGGTTGCTATTTAATTTGTACTTTATATTCAAGATGGGAAGAAGTAGTAAACTCACTATATAGCTATTAAGTTTCTTGGTATTTGAGGTGCATTTATATATCCTCTAAATAAATTAATAAAGACAAAAATTGGAACTACAGCATTCAAGTCCTCCAAAATTTAATTGTTCATACTGACTTTTTTGGAAAGGGGTTTCCCCAATGATAGCTTAAAATGCTTGGTTTGGAATGCTACAGGCTTATAGATACGCCTTATTTTTCTTATTATTTTTATATGCAAAATTCTATCCTCTAAAGCTCCCCTTTAAACGAAATTTTAGGCTTGGTTAACTCCTTTATATCCTAAGCATCACCATTTGGACTTATAATTTTGTTTTTATTTCTTTAGATTATGTTATTTGAGTCTTAATTAGGGACTTTAGTCCTTCAATTTTTCTGTACTGCCTGGGCCTGTGTACTCTCGTTCTACAATTTTTTAATTCTGCGTCTTGGATCATGTTGTTATGCCGTTTTACTTTATTCTTTTGTTCTCTGATGCTACGTTGATTTTTTCCCCCGGTATGGACATGTACTTGATTATTCATAAACAATCTAAATAGCTTCAGATACCTAGTTAGGATTTGATACCTTTCATTTTTCTTATTCTTTTTATATGAGAGAGACTTCTATTTTAGGTTCTAATTGTTCATTAATAACTTAAATAAAATTTATTGTCTCATTTATTTGGATGATCTTTATGCACCAAAGCCCACATTTTGGTGGACACTTTATAAGTATTTTCCACAACATTTTGGACTTGTTTGGAACAACGTTTCCAAAAGCAAAACGCACATTCAATAGTGTTTTTCTGTAAAAGAAGATAATCTCCTCCATATATTTACTTTGACTTGCGTAAAAGAAATTCTCTACCACATTCTCAGACGGACCCATTATTTGAAAAACATAAAAATAAATTTTGTGAAATTATAAAATAAAAATATATATTTTAATAGGGAAAAAAAGCTTAGATAATTTGAGTTGTGAAACAATAAATGATTACTAGGCTGATTAGTGTAAGTTTCATAGGTCGAAGAATGATTGCAGATGTACAATATAATCAACATGCAAACATTTTTAATAGATACGAAAGTCATTTCAGATGTCGTGTCCTGTCTGATACATATACATATATATATATATATATAATCTACACGACTCTATTTGTTAAGTGTCCAAACTCTTTACTTGATCAGGGCCAAAAAAAAAAAAAGGAGACATCAACATGTTAAAAATGAGTATATGTAGTAGCCTAAGTTATAACTATGATTAAAATGAGTGAGCATAACAAATATCAACTTGCAATATGTTATGAGCAAAAGGTTACATGCAGAAAGATTTTGTACTTTGGGAAATATGATATCTATGACGTTAGATTTTTTACTTTGTTACATAGGAATGAAGTATATTATCAAGAATTTTACATATTTAATAAAAATAGCATTAACGAATATATCATAGTTTAGCACCCAAGGTATTTAAGAAGATTTTTTTAAGAATATATGAAGCATAAATCACCTATGACGTTATTTTTAACCATCAGATTTAACTACTCAAAAGTAGTACTAAGTTGTTGAAAGCATACAAAGGAAAGTAGGCTTTGTACTTTCGTACGTAATTCAAATTAAGTCGTACTGTTCAGAGTCTGGAACAGTTTGAATTCTCAGAGCTAGCTTTTATTGATTTATTCACAGAAATTAAAGTTACTTAGTTGTAATACGGGAAATTGGAAATAGCTACCTGATATGATTCATTTGTATTCTGAGTTGATTTGGTGACTTGAACCTGTCTTTTTTCTCTCTTCTTGAATTTATCTAAAATGCTTGGTTCTTAGACCAAAACAAAAGGAAACTTGGTTCTTTCTTTCTTCTTCTTGATCCTGTTTTTCTTGTTTTTTAGCCACAAAAAATGTTTTGGTTCATGTGCATAGATATAGTTATGCATCTAGATAACTGCGGAATATATAAGAGATCAGAGCAATTGACTAGCTGCTCATGGAATTAGGGTTTGCTTCAGTATTGCATTCTGTCTCCACTTGATTCTTCTCTGCTAACAGAACACTTCTTATTAGAATTGTGATTATTGTGCCACCTTTAGTCTTTAATATAAGATTAATTCTATTAATTTCTTATGCTATGTCATTGATATTTATATTAAGGTTATCAAATTTAGACTGAACTAATTGGTTCAATTGGGAAACTGGCCAGTGGACATCATTCTTTTTTTTTTTTTCAATTTTTTGTGGTTGATACAAAATGCAGTCGTTTTGGGTTTGAGGTTTTTTGCCCTTTATGTGCCCACAGACACATTAATTTTTTAAGATCCAAATGAAGTTTGTAAATGAATTTTATGTTGTGGAGCAGCTTGGATGGCATTTTGGAACAATATGAGAGACAAGCGCACACAGAACAACTTGCTGAGGCTAACATGGAATCTCAGGTATTAAATCAATAACCTTTCTTCTACTACATAACCTTTTACTAGTTCCGATTGTTGACTAACTTGAGAATTAAGGAAGTCAAATAAATTACTTAATTATAGTATATACTACATAATCTTCTGAAATAACTTAGGTGTATATGTAAATTATATTAGTTTATAAATAATGCAATAAACACTTTAGTTTATTTATTTATCTTCTCTAATTTTCTAAAATTAGTCAATTGGATCTTATATTGATAATCGAAAGAAGTCTTACTTTATTGCTTAATCATGAAAATTTTGTTTACTTAGACTAGGTATAAAATATACCACAGTTAATAAAATCAAGGGAAACTATGAATAAAACATGCGAGGATCGATTTATAACTTACTTTTAAGTGAGAAATGTTTTTAAACATATAGGAACAGTTACCAATGATCGAACCAAAACAACTGAGTTGAGAATCAAACATCCTAAAAATTAAAATCTGTCGAAAAAATTTTAGGGATATGTTAGCATTATTGTTTCTGAAAATTATCACTATGTTCCAAAAAAATATAGCATATTTTTGCAAATGTTGCAATATTTTTGTTTTCTCCCGATAGTAATAAATTTAAAATATTTTCATGAGATCAGAACGATCAGATTATAACTGTTTAAAAAAGAAAAAAAAATGTGTTAGCTCAAAAAGTGTTAATGACACAAAAAGAAGTGTTAATGGGAACTTTTTCCCAAGGTCCTTCACACAGATTTTAGTTTTTAAGACTGACTATCAATTTTATGAATTTTTTATTTCCAAGTGTTATATTTCCTCCTGTATGACCATGATACACTTTAATTTAAATCCTTCGTACTTAATATAAATGGACAAAATATAATTAACCAGAAATAAAAAAATTAATTTATATTTCGTGGTGTTAGCCTATATTTGAATATAGATATCTCCTATTACATAACAGATATAACTAGGTTTTATGTAATTCATTAATTGATATTAAATCAACTTAATGTGTGTGTGTTATTCTAACATCTAAATTGAATTAATTTGAAGATAAGAAAATTAGATATGTTTTAATTCTTAATATAAGATCATTTTATCATTGTTCACCATGTGATTAACTCTTATGGGCTGTGTGAATAGGGGAACTTGTCCTTAGAGTTCTACAAACTTAACACCAAGGCTAAAATCTTGGAGAAGAACATAAGGTACTCACACTTACCATCTACTCTCTGGGATTGACCGAGGAAATAATTGTTATTTTGGGTAAAATTTAACCGTTTAGTTAGTGTGAATGATTTATATTTGTCTATCATAATTTTTATCTTTGATAACAGAAAATATTGTGGACCGTATAGATTGATTGGACGTCTGATTAACTCAAAATGAGTCATTCTCTTGCCATATAATATAAAGTTTTTTTTTTCAATTTGTTAGTGCAATAATTCCACTACTGCACCGTTATTTTATAAAACATTATTATTTCAAATTCAGTTTCCTTTCAAACTTTTTGATGAAAAGTTGCTTGAAGGTTAAGATATTATAAGACATTACAAACAGTAATATAATACCAATGTGCTGGAGATGGATTAATAAAGTGGCTCTTATGAATGGATTAATTAAGGGGTTGCCAAGTTAAAAGAAGACAAGCTTTAATCTTTCTAGATAAATCATACAGTATAATAAACACAAATTGTAAGAGAATAACGAAAATAACTAATATATATATATCATCCTAAGTTTAGGAACTATGGAGGACATGATCTGGATATCTTGAGTTTGAGAGAGCTTCAGAACTTAGAGCAACAGATCGACACAGCTATAAAGCGTATTCGAACGAGAAAGGTAAGTAATCAAGTGAAACAGGATTAATTAATTTTAATTACAATTATATAATAGCTAATTATTAGTTTTTAGTTGGTACAGCCATAATGATTGAGTGACCAATATTTTATTAACGCAGAACCAACTGATGAACGAATCTATCTCAGAGCATCAGAAGAAGGTAAGTAACTCATGAGTACTGTTTTGGTTTTTTGCCCAGAAGTTGAAATATAACTTGAATTAATGGATATAATTTGTAGCAAAACAAACCTTTTTGGAATAGTACGAAATAAGTACCATATAATTAGAAGGATTTTAAAATCTATAGAACTAGATCTCAGGTCCACATGAATTACCCCAAAGCTGAGATTAGGAGGTATTATTCATAATTTCATAAAAAATATTCATTTTTCTTTGATTTGTAATATAAGATTTATTATAAATGATCGGAGGGATTATAATGCAAATTATATTAAAGATTGGATAGAGTGTAAAGCAGCTTACATACAATAAAATTTGAAACTTAAAAATTATCTTCTCTTCAAAACATACAACAGAATTTGAAACTTAAAAATGGATTATCTTCTCTTCAAAAAATCCTACTTGGGTTTATATTAACTTAATCATTATACTTTCCTCCATCACCTTTTATAAGGCATATATCTTTTATAAGGATTTTATATCTCATTTTATAAGTTATTTTGCATAACATTAAAAGTAATTAATGTGTTCATTCTGAAAATATTACTGACAAGTAAAAAATTACTTGGTCCCCATAGTTCACTTTAATTCTCATTATTAAGGAAAGGGTTAAAGTGTGAATTTGCACCAGAAATTTCTGAGAGCAATGTTACTATAAAAGTTTTTTAAGAGCAGTGTTACCTTAGAAGTTTTAAAATAATGTTACCCGGTTGAGTTAATTAAAAATTAATGTTGACAATTAAAAGTTAATATTGACTGTTAATATTTTTAATTGTAAAGGATAATATTGCTCCATTTTGAAACTTCTAGAGCAACATTGCTCCCAAAAAATTTCAAGGCAACATCACTTCTGGTGAAAAATTTTAGAGGTAAATTTACACTTTAACCTAAAGTAAATTATATTTAATGAACAATATATTAAAAAAAGAATTGAATGTTTTACACTCATCAATATTAATTGTCTTCATCTATATCAGATGGTTAAAGATTACTTGAAATGTTATGGAGTGAATATTGAACATGAATATAGCAAATAGTATCACAGTTAATTTGGATCCTTTTGATAATATTTAATTTTTAGGGTTAATATAATCTCAATCTATCAAATCTACTATCATTTTATTTTAATTATAGAAATTCAAAATAAGTAGTTTTAGTCACCAAATTTTAATTTATTTAAAATTTTAATTTATATATTTATATAATTTAATAAAAATATGAATCATTTTATTTTTTAAGAGATCAAAATGATTGATTAGAAACAAAAATATGGTAACTTGAGGGGTTAATTTTCCTATTTTTATATCATTTTGAGGCCAAATATTTAAAATGCTCTTTGAAATTTGCAAACACAAGTACAGAAGAATCTAGCCCTTAATGTACTCACGTGTCAGAACCCTGTTCGTTTAGAAGTCCCTAGTAAGTGGCAACACACTCTTTTATGTACTTATACTTCATGAATATTATTACGTGCAGATAAAATGATTCGGTGACATCATATTTACATATATGTTTTTTATAACCTTCAAAATATATATAATTTCATAATTGAACTTATCATTATTAAATATTTGTTCGTTCTTATATTTTTTTTTGGACATATTCGCAAGCGAAGTTTAAATTATGTTATCCCTCGAAGACAGATCAACTCCTAACTTATCTGCTTGAGAACTGCATTTAGCTTCTCTTTCAATTTCAAGATGGTTTCTTCATAAAGAATAGTAATGTTATTATGTGGTAAAAAAGAATGATGAGGTTTACCAAAACAAAAAAGAATGATGATGATGCAAATATATATATTATTACCAAAAATGTTGTGAATACATAGCTGCAAATATAACTCACCAGTGTGCACATGACAGGCGAGGGCATTGCAGGAGCAAAACAACATACTAGCAAAGAAGGTAGACATATTCTACTAATAGACACCATTTGGCAAGTGCTTCTACTTATAAACACGTTCAACGGTGTTTTTCCTTAAAACGAGACAATCTTCTCCACATATTTGTCTCGACTTGTGTAAAAGTACTTTTCCACCGCGTTGTCAAACGGACCCATAATGTTAATTATGTGATCCATCTCATGCAAGTTTTGTTGAAATCATATAAATCTTTCTTCCTATTTTTAAAACTAAAAAATATTAACAAAACTGAAAGTAAAAAAAAATGTTGACACATCATTTCAGCAGAAACTGTATTTTTTTGTTCTTAGAAATCATTTGCAAAATCAGGAGAAGAACTGCCCATCCCACTGCTTATTTTATTAAAAATACTTCACTAATACTGTTATAACTGTTTATAAATGTATCTATAGGTAAAGGAGAGGGAGAAGAAACTGACCGAAAATCCACAGAAGAAGTACCCTCAAGGACAAAACTTATCTGGCTTCAATGCACCTGAACCACAGGCACAACTACCTACTCTCACTCTCGGGTATCTCTCTCTCCCCCCAAAAACACACACACACACACACACACATATATATATATATATATTTGTATATATCTTTCTTCTCCCTCTATTTTTTTTCTTTCCTGAACATAAATTGTACATAGGACTTGTTGTGAAACATTAACTTGAAATCTATAACTGATTCAAAACTTGGATGATTAATATGAGTCAAGAAGTTATAAGAATGATCAATTCTGATAATTAAGGACCAAATTTAAGTTCTTTAAATTTATGTTTGTCATTAATTATGTTGTCTAATAATAAATATGTAGATGAGTTTCTTTAAAGGGAATTATGTGTGATGTTGAAGTTGTTATATACTGTTCCTTTAAAAATTAAGTACAGCGTGTAGAAGTTTATTTGCAGAAATCAGAACATTACAATATTTCATTCCATTACCATGTGTCATAAAGCAATTAAAGAAAGTAGATGTGATACTAAATTCCATCTTTAATTGTAAAACCAATAATTTTTTTAGAGCTTAAGGAAATTAAATAAACTACTTTAGATTATATAAATTCTAAAATATTTGTATATATTATTAGATTATATATCAATTTATATGTTAACCAACTTTCTTAAAAAAGATAAATTTATCAATTTATTTATTTCCCTTGCTCTTCACAAAAAATCAGGATCTGTGTGACAGTGAAGGGTGGAAAATATGTGTATTATTATGCGTTATATTCTACTGGATATATATTTATATATGTGTTTGTATATGTATTGGGCCTCAATGTGGTTAAGTTGTTTGATATGGATGTTCATGAGATTCTTTTCCTCTCTTTTGTTTGTGTGTTCATTGGGAGGAGAAATGATTTATTTTTCAATTGATTATTTAACTTTATGATTTAAAAAAAACAACACATCTTATTTTGATTAGTTTTCTTTCATGGAGTTTCTGGGTCTCCTCCCTAAATGCAGTACTTTTTGAATATTGTATCATGTTACATTTTTTATTTTGTAAAGATTTTAGCTATTGGGCAAGTCTTATGGGTCTAACTCTAGTATTGAGTTTCCTTTAAAAAATGTTACATTAAGGTTTTAAAGTTTACAAAATCAGTTTAAAGAAGATATATATGATATTGTAACATGATTCTTCTCAGAATTTGTTTAAACTACAGATTCTTAGTTTTATTTTTAATTTTAATTTTTCTCAGTACAGTTATCATCACATTATCAATCTTTGCTTTATTTTTTACAGGCCCGTTTATCTTTAGACGGCATTAAACTCTTTTATAAATACTTGGCGGGTAGATTTCTTCAAGAGATAATTTAGTTTGGTGAATATATATATATATATATATATTATCTTTGGCACAGAGGAATCACTAGGAAAAATTGGTAAGAGTTTCACAATTTGATAGATAAGGAAAAGTTTCTTCAATCAACATTATATTGATTGCATGCATTATAATTCTCTCAAAATTCTTTCTTAGTATTGGTATGAAAATATCGCTGAAGTTTTATATCGATGAACAACATTAATATCAACACACATATAAAATACAATTAATAATAAATCTTACCATCAATAACCTTAAATGGTTTTTTTTATTTATCAAACTCTTTGTAATACAAAAGGCAAAAAAAAAAAGCAATTACCAACTAGTCTAGTTGGCAAAGACCAGGGATGTTACTTATATAAGGGCAAAAGTTCAAATTTCTTTATTGATATTTGTTATGATTATTCATTAGTGCCAATTTACAAGCAAGAGGATCAGAAGAGGAGGAAGCTCAGACTGCAGCCAGAGGCAGTGCTATTATGCCACCATGGATGTTGCGTCACTTGATCAGATAGACTATAACGTGGCACTGTACAACTCTTATTATTATAATAATTAGTATTATGAAGTAATTTATCATGACCCGATATGTTGATGCTGATGAAGGCATCAATCAATTACGATAATTATCCTTGTTCTAAGTTCATTTTAAATGCTTCATTTTCCTGTGTAGTTCTGCGTTTTCAAGTTTCTTTTCCTCTCTTTTCTTCCCTTCTGTTTTTGACAGAAAGGAAAATTAGAGCATATTTGTTTCCTTGTTTTAGATACAATTTTTTT
>JANTPZ010147980.1:0-22333 GCA_025593235.1 Vachellia pachyceras | reverse complement strand
CTTCTTGCCTATCTTCATCGTTAACCTGTCCCAATCCACTTTCACCTCACCCAAGGACTTCAACCACTCTATTCCCAAAACAACATCTACACCCCTTAAAGGAAAAGGATAAAATGTTTGGGTGGCCCTTAATCCCTGTATTTAGAAGGGTAATTCTCGGCACACCTGTTTCCTTTTGACTGAATACCCATCCCCTACTGTCACGTTATATTCTGCAATTTCTTCCATAAGTAGGTGCAATTGGCTACATAACTCCTCCGCCACAAAATTATGGGTTGCACCACTATCAATTAAAATTATAACCTCCTTACCTTTGATGTCTCCTCTGACCTTCATCGTATGAGAACTCCCGAAGCCGGCAATCGAGTTCAATGACAGCCCCATCTGGGTTTCATCGGCGACGCCTTCCATTTCTCCTTCCTCGTTCTCCAGCGTCTCTTCTCGTGCTTCGGTCTCTCCGTCGTCCTCTGTCTCCAACAGAATCAGCTGCAAGTGTTTGCTCTTGCAAACGTGGTTGGGACCAAATTTCTCGGCAATTTGAAGCATAGTCCCAGCTCTCGCCGTCGCGTAATTTCAGAATTCGACAGCCTCTGCGTTCGGCCCCACTGTCGCATCGAGGAAGAACCCGTCGCTGAGCTCCCTGTTTTTCCGTCGAACTGCTTCGTCTTTGCTGGCCTCGAAGGTGTCGAGGACTGGGCTGATGTCGATGGGCTCTTGCTGGGCTCAAAGTAGCGGGTCACTCTAGTGTAGGATTGCTGGGTTGGACTCGGTACAGCCCCACCCGTGTGCAGAATGGATTGGTTCGCCCGTTGGTCCCTTGAGCGCTCCATCATGCCGTTCTTTTCTTCAATCTTGAGCGCTGTCTCCATGAGCTCGCGTAAGGTCACCGCACTCGAGAGCCTCAACTCTGCTCTAATGGCCGGTTTTAGGGCGTTCTTGAAGGCTCCTATGAGACACTCCTCCGGTATGTTCCTCAGGGTGGCCGACAATCTGTCAAACTCCTCCACCAATTCCATGACCGATTTATCCTGCTTAAGGGCTAGCAACATCTCATACTCATCTCCAAGCTGGGAAGGGTGAAACCGCCGTAGGACTTCGTGTTTAAATTCCGACCAGCTCCTAATGGCGATCCTCGGCTCCACCCATAAGTACCAGTTCAACGCCTTGCCTTCAAGACACAGTGCTGCGACATCCAATCGTTCGGCGTCTGTTACGGAGTTGACATGGAAGTACCTTTCCATCTTGAAGAACCACCCAAGAGGGTCCTCCCCCATGAAAATAGGTAACTCCAGCTTCCTATACTTTGTCTCCCGGCAGACTTCCCCGTTCGTACCCAAGACCTCTTCTACATTTTGACCCCCCGGTGCAATGGCGTGAGAACCTGTGAGATTCCCCTGCCTCCCTAACAATTGCACCATTGATGCTTGTAACTGCTGAATCATCCCCTTAACTCCTCCTATCTCATTAGTTAGACGCTCGTCAAACCCATCCATTCGTCCAGCCATCCTTCTTTCCAAACCCCCCACGGTCTCCTTCAGCTCCTGTACCTCCTCTTGCATGGAACTCATTCTCTCCCACAGCTTCGGAGATCGACTTGCTCTGATACCAAATGATACAGCTCAGGGACAAGTTGATGGAAATAATGGGAACTGATATTAATAATCAAACTGGGCAAGCCCTTCGTTACAACAGTAGCAGAACAATGTTCCAGATTACAACACTCAGCTGGCTTTTGAGAGGCCAGTTCTCTCCCTATCCTTTCACTCAAAAAACAAAATATGCCATAACCTTTACGTGGCCAAGCAGCAAACCTTAATACACCCAAAATAACACATTGCACAGTTCCCCAAAAGTCTATGCAGCAGCTAGCTCATCCTACCGCCACCTAGTTATTTAACTCCTCCAAATTGGTAGGAGTTGCCAAGTCAACCGGCTGACCCCCAGAAGGATGTTCCACCATTTCAGGTATGGGCCTGGGCCTTCTTTTGTAGGTGGCGATTTGCATGGGCTTGGTTCTCCTCTGGTATGTTTGGGCAGCAAAAGTGACCCTATCAGAATATAACAGCAAAAATTAAGAATCTTAGGAATTTGTTTGTCCATTTTAGTTTTGTATGCTGTTTTTGCTGTACACCAGTGGGAATTACCTACAGCTTAAGTCAGACGAATTAGGTGCATATTTAACTGAACATACCCTGCTTATTGAACGTATATGTGTAAGCTTTAGAACAAGTACAAGGTTTTATTCTGTAGTCAGTACACCCCTGCCTAGGATGTTCAAAAGTCTTGCCCTTTAATCTTCTAGTCACTAAGGTTTATGCATCCCTGAGCTAACTAGAAATCTCATTTATGGTGTTCACCTTCTTGAAAGTTACAAGTTGGCTCAATTTGAATTAATGTGTGAATGTTGTTGATTCGTGGGACGTAGATGGTAAAATAACAGATTATATACTTTAGCTGCAAGAGGGTATAGTTGGGGTGAGAGTCCGTAGTTATTTGAATGCTAGGACTTTTTCTCCCCTGCATCCTATGTTTGAAGATACTTTTCCCTCCACCCCGTTGTTGTTTTGTCTGTCTCTTTCCTTCTGCATGTTGTGAAGTATCCCTGAACTGTAGAGGATCCAAGATTGGTATAAATTGATGCAGGCACTTATTTGTTAAACTGCTTGATAATAGCTGGGCATCTCATAATGGACTCTTTGATTCCCTCTACTTGGTGGTTGGTGCTAAGAAAAACAAGCTTGTCCCAATTGTTGCAGTAAATAATAAAATTGCTGTTGATTGTTTCTTGTTTCTTACATGAGTTATGGGTATTATTTGTATTTGTACTTGATAATTATCGTTTGTATTGTTATCATATTGGTGATGCAAGTTTAAGGTTTCTGTGTGACGACAAAGAGCATGTCATCCCAGGGGTTTGATCACTGTGATCTAATGAATTATTTTTCTGATGACAGATATGCCAGAGAAGATACACATTATCTACTGTATATTTATGATTTAATGAAAATCAAGTTAATTGAATTGCCTAAGGAAGCTGAAAGTTCTGATACTCCTCTGCTGGAGGTAACTTATGTGAATTCCAAAAACTTCCTGCCGTGGATGCTATTGATTAATCATATGTAATTGTGTTGAGTATCAATCTTGCATGCTCATAGAGTTCAGGATTTGTGTTTGGACCAGATAAAGGACTTGCTAGGAAATGTTTGGTCTTCATAAAGCAATTGTTATGCAGGTTCTGTTAAAAATGTATTGCAGAAGATTCCAAGAATTGCTTGTTAAACATGTGATAGAAGTTGCAACTCGAATTTATGTTTTGAATGACAATAGTTGTATAAAAGATTTGAGTGCTGAATTACAAAATCAGATATTTTACATTTGAATGAATATCACTAAAAAAGAGTACCATTTTGCTTGGAAAGGATGATATTAATAATTAGAGAAGTTGAGGATTTTAGTTAATTTATATATCTGGCAGTTACAGAAGCATTTAAAAACATCTCCTAGGGTCAGATTCTTTCTGGAAGTACTGATTTCTTTTATATAGCAATAGAAGGAATGTTTTTATAAGTTTAGTATACAGATTTTTATCATCAAAAGGCACCTGAACAAGAAGGCGTGGAGTATTCAATCTATTTGTTGTTTGGTACCTCTTTCTTGTTTTGTGATAAATATTTTCTGCATGATTTGGTCATGATAGCATTTGGCTGTTGAGATTCTTCAAGTTATTGGCATAGCTGAGCGGATTTTGCTATTTTGTTATTAGCCTTGCTTCTGTTTTCTGTTTGCGTGTTATGGTATTTCTTTAGCTCTTTCAAGCTTTTGTTGAGTTTGGGTTCCAGATTTTGCTTGTTCATGGGCTAGTATGCGGCAAAGTCTGGATCCAACTTCCAAGTAGTTAGATGCACATGTTATTCATGAATCCTTTCCTTAATCTATATGAAGTGACCTTTTCCTGTTATTTCAGTGAATACAATTTTTGAACTTTGAAATGTTAACTTTTAAGCTGATGCAATAATAACTCAGCAGCTGATGTAGTATTTTTTTCCCTTCTAAATGGTGTTTTCTTTTGCCAATAGGTCTACAAACGCAGTTGCGATGTTTGTATGCAGTTGTATGAGAAAGAGCTTCTGACCGGGAACTCTTACCTCCATATATATGGGTTTGTACCTTTGTCAAATGAAAGCCTTTTATTATTTTAGCATTTCATTCCATTATATTTTAAATCTCATGGTTACTTTTCTGCCACTTCTAGTTGGTTCTCTCCCAATTTCTGCTTTGCATGATTTGGTCAATGCTAGTCTAGAGATGTTGATCTAAAACCAATTATGTTTTGGATGCAGGTTGCAAAGCGCTGGTTTTAACGCGCAGCAGCTTGCAATTGTTTCAGTAAGCTCCTCTTCAATTTCTTATTTATTTTCACTCCCCATTTCTCTCCCCAATGAATGGGATGAAAGTATTTTCCCCAATCCAATAAGTGAATGTGGGGAAATGTCTTTTAAATTCTATTTGCATTCTTTTAGATGGACTCTGGTTCATAAGTTTTGAGGCCAAGTGTTCTTTATTCACGTTATCGTAATCTGGAACTTTAAAAAAAATTAAAGATTAGATTTCTAGAATCTAGGATTTTCTAAGGAGCAAATTGAATTTTACACGTGTGTAAAACTGCCACCCTGTGACCCAGGGTATGGTGGATTAATCCCTTTTTTGGCCTTTCTCGTATGAAATGACAGATTGCTTCTGTGCTTTATCAAAAGTCTGCATCGGTCTGTTGATTCTCCATAGTTACTGCCATTTTTTAGCACCTCTACTACAAGGATTATACTATTAATGAATGAATGAATACCAAAAATTTCTAAAATCTAGAGAAGGTTGGCATTTATTGATTCCACTCTGGATATTTTCCCTGCACACTGCTATTAAATTTTAATTGTCACGTGGCTTGAAGGGGCTTTGTGAATGGCGGGATGTTGTTGCTCGTACAGAGGATGAGAGTACCGGATATGTCTTGCCTAATAAAATACTTCTTGAAATCGGTAAATGAAGTCTGTGTTGACTTCTCCCTTGTTTTTCTTCTAAAGGCAGCCCTTCTATTACATGTGACACTTATACCTACTTTGTTTTTACCTATTTCAAAGCTAAGCAGATGCCTGTTACTACAAGCAAGCTTCGCCGAATGCTGAAATCAAAGCAACTATATATTGAGCGTAATCTTGATACTTTAGTCAACATTGTTAGGAATTCCATGCAAAATGCTTTTGCCTTTGAAGCTGCTGCTCAGCAATTGAAAGAGGGACGTCTTGCAACTGTAAGTATTGTGTTTTAAAGGGTGACATTGACTGGTTAGGTTAGGTGATTCTTTTATTTATGCTTGTTCTTTTATTTACAACTAGTATAAAGGTAGAAAAAATGCAAATTACGGAGATACTGACGATTATTGGTAATGTTCATTTTCGTCTTTGGTCTGAACATATCAATGGAAGCTCAGTTCTTTTAGTTTTTATTTGGGTAAACTATTCCCATTACATATCCCTTTCTATTGCAAAAGTGCACACAACACTCCATTTGCCATTTGATTTCTGTTGTAACCCAACTAAACGATCAGTGAAAACAACAAGAAAATTAATATTAATACTCAAAATACACTACGTGAGATAACTCCCACAGCCACTGTGAAAACACTTGCATAGCCTAAAGGATCTGGAAAAACCCAGCACCCTTCCTCAACACTCTAATACAAAATATGCTCCCCCTTCGCATAGCTAGAGGCCACGGTTTAAATAGCCAAAAAGCACATGACACATCTCCCAAAATACATGTTACAGCAGACAACTCTAAAGCCTATGACATACTCTATAAAGTAATCCTTATCTCCAAAATAACCTAGTCAGCTTTGGAATCTTATAAAGCGTTCTTTCCATATGCTTGCAAAGTTCTCTCCTTCCTTGAGCAAGTTTGACCAACCATTGGGTTCTAACAATTTCCCAGTAAAATTGGACATCTCGATACAACTCAACACTATATGCTCCGGTAATTTATGGAATTTTTTCACATGTCATGTGCTCATTGAAGAACTTGATAGCGTGCACCTTGAGAACTACACCCAGTTTAGTCTTTTTGGAATTGGTAACTAAGCTAAGTACATAGGATAAAAGTCCAAGTAAATGCACTCGGAATCTAAGCATCCTGGTTTGGGATGTGCATGGACTGTTCCTCAACTGTGGTGCTTAACTAGGGAAGGGTTCTCTGATCACAATCTTCTATTCGGGACTCCATTTTCTGATATCTTTATGGACTAGTATGATGATTTTTAAACCACTCAGAATTGTGATGATTTGCAGGGGTCAGATCATGCTGTATCTCTTAGAGATGGAACTGATGCTCCCCAACAGGATATACCTAACTTAAATGTTGCAAATGCAAGAAAGGGAAGTGATGGAGTTGACGTTGGCACCTGTTCTAAACAGGACACTTCTCAGCAGCAAGTTAAAAATGGAGAAGTATCTATTAAATCCGATACTCTCACTTCAGAGCTTCCAAGGGCTAGTCTCACTATTTTAGAGCAGGACAGGAAAGCTGCTGGCAGTACCCCTTTCACTGAAAAGGTTGTAAAAATGTTAATTATTATATTTGTTTATTTTGATGTCTTGACCTTTGAATTAGGGCATCAGTCTCACTGGTGTTCAATTGCTGACAGGGTCATAAAGCAACTGTTCAGGTGCTGAAAAAGCCTGCTGGTGCTTTTGGGGCACTTCTTGGGAGCCCGGCTTCAAAGCGGAAGCTTGATGCCGTGAAAAAAGTAAGCTTTCCCTTATGGAACTTTCATTCAAAGGATATGTTTTAGTTTCACACGATGCAAACCTTTTACCTGCTTTTTTTAACCTTTTTAGCTGTCATTTACTTTTCAAAATCGGGCAAGAGCAAGACACTGCTCAAGTCGGTTGTAGGTAGCATCAGTGCGTTCAACAGATTTTAACCTTGAGCCGTCCGTTTCAACTTTCATGGGATTCATTCGCTTAATCTACTGTTATTTTATAGGGCAAGGAAGAGGTCAAGCTGGAGCAGATTAGATCTTCAGTCAGTCTTCCTTTCCATTCGTTTTTGGGCAGCAATGAGAAGTCAAAAATAGTTGAAGAAAATCCTAGTGGAGCAGCCTCTGAAATTAAAGCGTCAGATGTCCAAAACCTAGTTTCCGACAATCCGGTTTCTGCCTCTGAAATTGAAGCGTCATTTGTCCAAAACCGGGTTTCCAACAATCCTGTCTCTGGCTCCAACGCTGATGAGATTATTCTACTTGATTCTGATACAGACCCAGAGGATAATACGAACAATAATCCAGAAAGCACAAAGGAGGAGATGGAGAAAAATGCTGCAGTGTGCACTTCAGGAAAAGAGAATGAAGATGAACCGATGTCTCTCTCAGAACTGACATCAAGCTTCAAAGAATGCTTTCAGTCAAACACCAAAAATAATAGCAATAGACTTGCCACTAAAACTGAAGAATCCGGTAGGCTACTGGAAGTGAAGCCATTTGATTATGAAGCTGCTTGGCAGCGAGTTAGGTTCGGAAAAGATCCAGAAGATGCAACTTTGCAGGAGGATGAAGATGGTGGTCTCAGGCGGCGGCTGGTAAACTCTGGTGGGAAGAAGAAAAATTCAACAGTAGGACAGGGACAATCTAGCGATTTGCCTCCAGCTAGAAGACGTCAGGCATTTCCAGCTTCTGGGAATCGGAACGCAACTTTCCGCTAATACATTCAACTTTAGATTCAGCTTCTTGGTTTACAAGATCAAATCCTGAAGCTGACTATTCCATTCAACTCCTTCCCTGGTATAATATAGGCAACGTGGGGGGGTCAGACGTCACCTGTTTCTACCTTGTTCTCATTAATCTTTTAAAGTAATTTGACACCATCTTTATGTGAGCAGGTCATCAGAATCTGAGGAATAGATTTGTAACGTTCTTGTCCTGCTTTGGATTAATGATAATATTTTCTTTTATGAAAATTTAAATGTCAGTCTAGTATATGATAGTATGATACTATCTGAGGGGATGAATTTAGTTTGAAATATAATATATTTATCCTTTTTTAATATTAATTTACCTGCTCATATATAATCTAATACTGTGTATAAATATTTTAGGGAAGTTATATTATTGTTCAAATTAGACTATTATTTGTTGGAAAAAAAGCCTATCTATTTTATTTATTTATTTTATCATCAATACAATAAAATTAAATTTAAATAAAAATAAGAGATATTAAGGATAAAATAAAATTAAAACAGATTGAATTAATATAATACACACACGATTTTCATCCCAACCTTAGGATATCATTGTTATTTACCTTATATAGACTAATAAAATATTGCTTTCATCCAAGCTTACATTAATTCGAAACAATGTGGATGTGCACACATCTTTCCATGTCCACTCTTTCCCTAAATAACTTATTTTTACCAAGTAAAAGGAAAACCCTCAACTTAGATCTTCTACTTTCCGTGTGTATAATATATAAATAGGTACCTTAATGCAACATCTATTAAAATTTGCATTGCAATATTATGAAATTTTAAGAAATGTTATTTTAAAAATTAAAAAATCGTAATGATAAGTGGATAACATAAACTTGCCTATTTTTATATTGAAAGTTATTATTGTATACTATTTTTTTATTTTACTTTCTTCATTTTGTGATTTTATAATACTTCCTCGTTTCTTTACTATAGGTTTCAAATATTACGTTGACAAGAAAATAATTAATAGTTAAAAACAATAAATGCCTAAGAAATATTTTTTTTTTCCAACCTTATCCTTATTCCCAAAGATGATAAATTCTTGACCCAATAATTAATGTTAATGCATGTTCCCCCTTTTCCCATTTGATTCATGTGTTTTCACACTCTTGAGGTGTAGCCCGATGTGCCTGTTTGGGAAGCCATTTTCTCAAACGGTGCACGTAAGTCGAGATAAAATCATCTCAAAATTTGTAAAAACCATCTCGAAATTCATAAAAACCATCTTGAAATCCGTAAAACAATCTCGAAATTCCCAAAATACCTCAAAATCTGCAAAATTTATTTTCCCAACGGAGTTCCCAAGCACCCGTTAGTGGCTTTTTTGTAATTCCAACAATGGTATGCCGTCTTAACCAACAAAACAGGGGTCGCTCTAACCGCCAGTTTCCCGTTCCCGACAATCTATGGGGCGCGGGAAAGCGGAAATGCAGGGGAAAAAAATACTGCTTTTCTCTTTTCCTTTCATCCGGTTTTCTTCCGACAACGCTGCCTCATTCCTATCCCTAATCCAAACGGCCCCTGGTTTTCAATTTTCCATTCTCATTTTCTCTCTCAGTCTCAGACAATTCGAATATATCATAAATATCAACTCCATCCATCTCCTTACCTTCCTCATTGTTCCCTGAAATCTCATCCTCTCCGTAATCCCACTTTTGCTCTGTTTTTCCCATACCAATGATTTTGTTACTTTCTGGTCAACTATAATTTGCCCTGCTTTGCTTCCCATCTCTATCAACGAAAGAAAGGAGCAGTAATTGACCTGAAAGTTTTGATTTTGATCACTTCTGGAATTTGGGCTTGAAACTTAATTTCCTAAACTTGTTTTTCTCATTCATCCTAGTTGAAAGTTAATTTTGATATCGGGGAACGGTTGATCTAGAGGACTGTTGCATCTTGTCGTCTAAGTTTTTGTGCAAACGCCTGTGAGTTTCTAAGTTGATGGACATGAAGGGAGAGATAAGCGGTGTGTCGCTGGAACCTGAGGCAGGTTTGGTGAGACGGGGGAAGAACAGAGTTGGACATGCCAAGAAGGTTGGTCATGTAAGAAAGATTATCAGCAAGAGAAAGAAGCCATGCCGTGGGATTATCAAGCAGGCAGTTCCGAGGGTTCCAAAGGCACTCCAGGAACTGTTCCTGTCTTGCAGAGACACGTTCAAAGGCCCAGGAACCGTTCCTCTACCTGAAGATGTTCATAAACTATGCCACTTCCTTGGTACTACTTCCGTCTGATTTTCAAATCTAATTTGCAGGAGATGATGTGTTGTGTTGGATCATGTGTTTACTTTCATCTGATCTCTTTATTGCTAAATGTCATGATTTTTTGGGTCAAATTGGATGTACTTTGATGTCTGGTTGGCATGGAGCTGGTGGTAGCGTGCTTTGTGCGTTTTGGCCTCCTTACCCCAATTACCCTAAAGTACAAACCAGAAAGCTCCTCACCCATTGTTTTCATTTTTTTTCTCTGCCCCGCATTCTTTGTTTTTATTAGAAAAATTATTCTTTTGTCAATTTGCATTTTTTTCGTTTTTCAAAAAAAAAAAAAAACAAATGGAAGGGTTTGAAAAAATTTCAGTGCCTCTTCGCCCTGTAGAGAATCCAAGTTGTCCCTTTCTCCATATGATAGCGATATAGTTCAAACTCATAATAGGACCGGGCCATTAGAATGTGTAGGTATACATTTTATGTAGTGTGGAGTGGATGTGTGTTTTCCTTTTGAACAAGGGTTCATTGTTCCAGCTGGTGATCTCATTCGAAGTTATTGTGATGTTTTTCATCCAGATAAGATGCGGCCAGAAGACGTCGGCTTGGATCTGCGGTTCTTCAAGCCTGAAAATTTGGCCTTTGAGAATGCAGTAGTCACCAGTACAACCATTTACCAGTGTAAGAATTTCTCGGTAAGTTCTATTCTGATCAATGCTGCTTACTAATTATCCTTTAAAGACAAACTCTTTTTGGATTAACTTTTCTGTCTACGCATGCAGCTCTGCATCTTCTTCCTACCTGCAAAAGGGGTCATTCCCCTCCACAACCATCCCGGCATGACTGTTTTCAGCAAGCTCCTGGTAGGGAAAATGCACATTAAGTCTTACGATTGGGCTGATCCTGAGGCCTCCAACAACTCTTCGCAACCATCTCAACGTGGGTATCAATTCTTTACAATATTTGCCACTAGGACATTGCACCTTTGAAGACTTTGTTGGAATATCTATAATATAAAATGGGGTTTTTGTATTTTTGTCATTCTTGTTTTGCAGTGAGATTGGCGAAGCTAAAAGCTAATAGGGTGTTCACTGCACCATGTGATACTTCTGTGTTGTATCCCACAACAGGGGGCAACATCCATGAGTTCACAGCCATAACTCCATCTGTTGTTCTTGACGTTCTTGGCCCTCCTTATTCTCAAGAAGACGGCCGAGATTGCTCGTACTACAAGGATCACACCTATACTGCCCTTTCCAGTAAGTACTCTTCTGGTTCTTTTTACGAGATCCTTTTTAACCGAATCACGTGGTTTAAGAAATCTCACTTTTGTTATTGATAGTTAGTCGTTGAGAGGGTCATTATGTATATTCTTCAGTTGGTGACCTGTGTGTTTAATTGGTGTTGATGTTGCAGATGTAGATAGCGAAGTTGGGGAAGAGGAAAGAGATGGCTATGGTTGGTTGGAAGAAATCGAGATGCCAGAGAACTCACAAATAGAGCCCGTTAAGTATAGGGGTCCTCCAGTTACTGACACTGCTCTTTAGTTAATTCTTCAACACACCCATACTTGTTTACCTGTTCTTACTGAATACCAACAAAGGCCTTTTTTAGAGTTCATGTTCGAGAATCTATATGTACAAGGATTTGCTTTTTTTTTTGTTCTGTGGCCTGGATGTTTTCTTCGTGGAATGTAAAAGCGCTAATTTGTTCATCCTATAGTTGCCGGGTATATAGCTTTCATGACACTGATTTTTTTAAGAAGAGCAATGGTTATTACGTAGCAGTTAGTAATTGGTTTTCGGTTAGTTTGTGTATAGAACTATGGTTTCGGTTACGTAGCTTTCTTATTATTATCAAAGAAACCGTTCATTTGACAGTGACAAACAACCAGTGAAAACCAGGCGGATTAGATTGGATGGTTTTTTGAAAAGTCATTTATGACTTGTTAGCACGAAGGAAGAGGTCAAACTTGCTTTCTAGAGAGCTCTCGTCAATAAAATTGAAATTCTGTTTGCCCCTCTTATTTTTATCATCAGTTAAAAAGGCATAAAATATAAGGAGAATTAAGAATAGGTCTTTAGTAAGGGAAATACCATCTGCCGGATTCCAATGATTTTTGAATAGCCTGCTCTTAAGGATTTGTAATAATTGATAAATCATTGAAACTTATCCTATGTTATTTGTCTTATTTAGGAGCTGCGTCCAACTGCTTCTAAAATTTACAGGAATTGCTCGTCCTCTTAAATATGAAAAGTACTATACATATGGCTACGCTGAACGCATGAAGTCTGGTGAAGTAACAAGTTGCTTGTCCGAGAACAGTGGGTAATATGCACATTGGTAGTGACGACCTACGACCTCCTAAGTTATCTATGAGATTCAGTGGACTTTTTAATCGAAAATTTTAGAGTCGGATATATAAGAAGTTACTGTAATTCTTCGAGAAATATCCGTGGCAGGGATATTACAGACAATGGCCTAACATGAACACACAGTGAATTGCTCAGCCAGGACAAGAATCTTCTACGAAAAGGCAATTATTCTGTACGGTCCAATATCACATGCATGCATCTCCAGAGAAGTGCTGTTAATTATCAACTTATATTCTCGTACATGCATGCATCTCCTTTTCTCTAAATCTCTTAACGAAGATTTACAAGGCTACCCAACACGTGCTAAATGATTTTTTTTCCTAAAGGATATGATTTTTTTAAGTAATATATTCTTTTATTCCAGATAATCCTAGGATACTGCAGACTTCACATGCAGATGCCTTTCCCAATTCGGAATTGAAAATTAGTTTGTCATATTATAAAAGACTAATCACTTATATTAGATCAAAGCGTCGTTGCTTTTCAAAGGGTAGATTTTTATCTCTCTCACTCAACTACAACATTGTTACCAACATGGGGTTTGGTCTAATTGAAATGACTAGTCACTTATAATTTAATGAATCAATATTGTATTGGATTCTAAGAAAGATATATGTGTTTATAAAAGGAAAAAACCTAGAAGATTGGGCAAGATTAGGGTGGTGTGGGGTATGAGGGAACACCATGGGCCTGGAGGATTGGGCAAGATTATTGGGCCTGCAATTTCATTTTACAACATTTATTGGGCCTAATAAAACACTTAAATTTTTCTGAGCCCAACATTAGGAAACGGTCTCTTCAGACCCAGAAGGGGGGCTACAATAGCAAATTTAAGTATTTATTGTTTCACTCCCCAATAAAATGTAATGGATATTTTATGATTCGTATAGTAAATTAGTAATGGATGGAAGACCCAGTTGAAAGTTGAAACCAATACTCGATGTGGCTATTGAAGAACATCAACATCCAGAATTTCAGTTCATCAATGATCATATTCATTACCAATCTCCCCATCATGAAATGTTTTGAAGCTCCATTAAGAAAATGATATATTGAAAAAGAGAAGAGAAAAAAAAGAGAGAAACTTTTTGAAAGCAGAAAATAAAGAAAGTTAAAGGCTCGTGGAAGAGGCAAGTGGGCCTAACTTCTGACGTATTGATTCGTGTGAAAAGTAATTACGTTAATCGGATTGTTGGGTGGGTTACTTAGTGAAGTGGTCGAGCTCTGTTGCTTGATTCTGTCGCTTCCATTGGTGGGTCCCTCGCTGAAAACCCTTGCAACCACACTTCACTACGCATCACCTAAACTACTTTCCCCTTTTCTTCACCGACAACACCTGTATTGTTATTCATCCATTATTTGTTATTACCACCTTACTTTCTGATCTATCTCTTAAAAAATAATATGAGTCTTATCAATCTCATGGACGAATTGTTGTGGAAGAGTTGTTATATTTATGATTGGACCTGAGCGAGTCTTTATTTGTTATATGCATTCATCTTACCTGTTCCTGACAAAAGTCCAACGCAAGTTCCAAATAGGAGCAGTTTTATGTGCCATTGCAGGAATCTATGGATTTTGTCAACGACAGACTTCAAAATGCAGCGGTTTTAGTTTTAAATTTGGAGCTATGAAATGCATACAGGTGCTTTCTTTAAGCAAAACGAGCTGACAGAATTTCATGATTTCGACTCATGCAACGTAGAATGCTCGTTTAAAAACATTAGTGCTCTTTAAAAACACACACATGCGAGCACGGAATTGCAGTTGTCACGGCTTATACAGGAGAAAAAAATTGGTGAAAAGTCATTCTTTTCGCAATGATCCATGGATGTCAGAATATTGGTGTTTCCTGTATATAAGGTCATATAAATCACTGATCCTATGCATAAAATATATCATATGGAAACTTGTATCGATTTTCCCTTGTTTATTGCAGTTGGCAATCAGCAAGCATCTCTTGTTTTCCTTGAGAATTCTTCATCTCTATAGGTTTGGTTTGGCTGTACAGTGCAGAGCCGTCTTTGTTATTGCAATAACACAGACCATAAGTACAAGCACTATTTTATATATTAAATACCAGACAGCTCTGCTGAATGAAATTAATAAATCGAACCAAGCGAGGACAGATATAAATATATAATAGAACTGTACTGTGAACCGTGCTTTAATAGTGTCCTTGCTGGGTTAAACACAGATTTGCACTTTAACCTGAAACTATTAGTAGTAAAGAAGCCAGAAATCGTTCCAGACGGTGCACAAGAGGAAAAATAGATCGATACAGTAAGTTCAGGAAACAACATCCCCAGAACCAATATGATACGCCATTAAGGCATTAACCAAACAATAGAATATTCAATTACGACCTCGTTTCCGGAAAAAATAAACAAGGAAGTATCGCCCATTCAATTTACTACACTTAAAAATTTGTTTCAACTTATGTAAAAGTATGTGAGATAAGTTTTGTCTCAGTGAAATATTTATAGAAGTTTAACAAATATTCCCTTACATGGTGTTTGTTAAGCTTCTAGAAACACTTTAATGCAATTCGAAATAAAACTTCTTTCATATACTAACCTTGGATTGTGTAAAACAAGTTTTCAAAAATTAATCCAAACACCCCTTCAACTTGAGACGTGTTCGGATTCATACAGAAACGGCTTTTCCAATATGATCTGTGGTGTAAAATGGATTTTTTGTCTCAATTTGTGTAAATATGTTTTTATGATGCTGCAATATACATTTGAATTAGCAGTGTAAACTATTTTTCCAATATAATTTACATTTTATAAGGCAAGTATATAAAAAAAAATTTCTGTTGTTTATAATAAAAATGCTTTTATAACACCATCACATACAAACCTCTGCAGGAAAAAGGCCTTGATGGAACAAAAATTCTCACTTTTTAAAACTCAAAGTTGGTCATATGTCCACATTGATGATTTTTCCTGACTACCATTATTCTTAAGGAGGCTCCAATATAAAGCTCGGGATTGAGTTGATTAGAATATTCAACATAGTATTAACGTTAGAATTTACTACTTTAGCTTGTATGTTACTCCGATCCAATGGCCTGATGTGATTTCTCACCCCCTGGGATGTGAGAGCACAAAACGAGAGGTAGATGTAAATGGCCGTTACGAGAGAGAGAAATAGCTTCAAATTCAATGGATCATTCATTAATTATATTGAAATTCGATGCATTAATGGTAAAGACCATATCGAAATCAATTTATAGTTGGCGGGTTAAAGAGAAGATAAAGAAAGGCGCCAAAACCTATAGGGGCCACTCCTACAGAGTGAAGTGAGAGAAAGCTAAGGCTCACGGATCCTAGAAAGCGAAAATCTGCGAAACAGTTAAGAGACAGACACAGACACAGACACTGAGCCAAAGCCAACTTTAGCCCTTGCCCATTTGCCATTTCCACTCTAAATTATGAGACCAAGTACAGCATTAACTCCTTTAAGCAAATCTGCTGGACTCCACATGCCCCTGTATTAAAAGATATCCTCATATCGTGATATCATATCATACAGAGGAATAAAGGCTTCCCATCTACACAAGAATCTTTCTTTTACTTTCCCTGCTCCTGCAACTATGTATTCCCTTTAGGCCATCCAGAGGAAATAAGGAAAAAGCAAAGCTATGTCATGGGGGAAAATGGAGCAAGTTTTGTGAATCGCAATTTCATTATGATAGAAAATGTGTTGTAATGTCGGTTTGTGAGTTGGTCCTGCCCGTGAATGTTGGCCCTCCTTTCATTTTCCTTTGCACTGTGTCATCTTGTCTTGGAGTTGGAGTGGACAGGAAAAATCTGGCCCTTGCGAAAATAGTTTCTCTGCCTCAGTAAGATTTGGGGACTCGTTCTTAACAGTTTTCCTAGTCCGAGTTTGGCTTTTGCTGAGTCTGAGTAGTCTACAATCTATGACGATATTTAGAGTTTGCTCTTTTTCCAGATTTCCTCTCTCTTCTTCAAATTTTGAATTTGGCGCAAGAACGAGATGATATGTAAGTTCTTTACTTTATTCAACCTGGGTTTAGACTGGTTTTTGGAGGACTTACTGGGAGGTCGTGGTGATTTTGAGAGCAACAGGTAATGTTTCATGATTTTCATGCAGCTATACTTTACTGTTGATTCTTTTTGAATCACATAATTTCATTTGAGCTATCAACCGGGAAGAAGTCTTTTGATTTGCTCTTCTTTATAAATTTATGATTTGTAAAGCTTCATAAGAATTCAACATACTCTTGCCAATTTTGATTAGTGTCTTTTAAATTGACATGGCTTGGTATAGTTGCAGGGCTTCTGTTCGTGGTCTTGAAAGACGAAGCTTTTATCTCAAGGGCACTTACTAGAGCACTGAAAAATCTTTCTTTCAATGGCAATACAATTTCACACTTCGTTGCTTCTGCTTTTAATAACAGCCTTACTTCCTATCTATGATTCGGAGCAGCTTCAATCTTCCCAGTTTGATGTCCTTCTGAGAATCCAAAGAGATTTGAACTTTCCTGCTACTTTGAGCGGCTGGAATGGCCAAACAGACTTCTGCAACGCCGATTCAAATTCTTCTTCCACTGTTGTGTGCTATGAAGACATCATAACCCAGCTTCATATAATAGGTGAAGCAAGAACTTCCCTTCTTCCTCGAAATTTCTCAATAGATTCCTTCTTCCAAACACTGGCAAGACTTCCCAATTTGAAAGTACTCACTCTTGTTTCTCTTGGTTTATGGGGTCCATTTCCTACTAAAATTTCTCACTTGACATCACTGGAAATAGTTAACATGAGCTCTAATTGCCTATATGGGGCCTTACCACAAGAGCTTTCTTCACTTTCCAATCTTCATACTCTCATTCTAGATGAAAATATGTTGGCTGGTCAGCTTCCTGATTGGATGGATTCATTTCCTGATTTAACTGTGTTGAGTTTGAAAAACAATAGGTTCAATGGATCTTTGCCTGATTCATTGGGCAGCTTGGAGAACCTTAGGATTCTTTCACTTTCCCACAATCACTTTTATGGGATGGTACCTGATTTGAGCCGTTCGAAAAATCTTGAAGTTCTGGATCTGGATAGTAATGCTTTTGGGTCTCAGTTTCCTCAACTTGGTACCAAATTGGCCACTCTTATACTAAGGAACAATAGCTTCAGGTCTGGTATTCCTTCTGAAGTGACCTCTTATTACCAGCTTGAACGATTGGATATCTCATTAAATTCATTTGTGGGGCCATTTCAGCCAGCCTTGTTGTCTCTTCCTTCAATTACTTATCTTAACATATCTGGGAACAAATTAACTGGGATGGTTTTTGAGAATATGTCCTGCAATTCAGAACTTGAAGTTGTGGATTTGTCCTCAAATCTTTTGACTGGCAAATTACCCTCATGTTTAGCGTCAAATTCCAGCGATAGAACAGTGAAGTATGCTAGAAATTGTCTTGATGGTGCGGATCAGAATCAAAACCCATCACCCTTTTGTCACACCGAGGCCTTAGCTGTGGGGATATTGCCTGAGAGAAAGAAGCACAAAGGATTGTCCAAGTTAGTCCTTGCTATTGGAATAGCAGGTGGAGCTGTAGGAATTGTTCTACTTGTTGGGCTTAAAGTCTTTCTAGTTAGAAGAGGAAATGCCAAAAGCAACAGTAAGAATCCTCCAGTGAGATTTATATCGGAAAATGCTGCTTCTGGATACACCTCTCAGCTGCTTTCTAGTGCAAGTAAGTTTCTTTATACACCTTTTAACTAATGTTTTTTGTCTACGTGGGTTGGTTAAACCGACTTGTATTGTGAACTGGAGGAGCATTCTGCTACTTGTACTTACAAGTCTATTGTTTTTTTTTTTTGAGCAAATAGTCCATTTTATTGATAACCAAAATTGATTTTACAAACACTAATAGCCGAAGCCAAAGAAACACTCAGAAAATCCTAGGATTACAAACTAACACACAGCTAAAACCAAAGAAAAATATAAACCACAGCTAAATCCAAAGAAAAATATAAACCATACTAACCTACTATTACAGTATTCCTAAACATCCTAGCAACTCATACCACAACCTAACTTTCTATATCAGCTTCTTAGCCTATACCTGTTCTGTTACCCATATCCTGATGTCCTTGCCAGGTGTCTTCCTCCATGATCAAATCCAGTGAGGGTGGTGGCTTGCTGAGCCATCCTTGCGGTACCATTCCCCACATTGCTCCAGCTGCTAGATGATCTGCAGCTCTATTTCCTGTGCGTGCTACCAGCGAGGTCTTCCATCCACTACAGCTTCCGGTAGTTAGTTGCTGTATGCATTCCTGCAGAATCTCTTTGCTGATCCATTCGCTTCCCTCCACCTTCTTCTGCTTTATTCTGTCAAACAATTCCCAACAATCAGTCTCTACTACGATCCCTTCTTGTCCCCATAACATCCCATTTTCTAGAACCTCTCTTAATGCATAGCACTCAGCTTGGAAAGCCGAGTCAGCCAAGATCCTCTTGCTGATGCCACCCAGAAATCTTCCTTCCCAGTCCCTGCTTATCACTCCTATTGCTGCCCTTCTTGTTTCCTTATTATAAGCTCCATCAATATTAATTTTGATGTTGCCCCATCCTGGTCTCTCCCATTTCAATTTCCTTTCTTTCTTCGCAGGCTCTCCCAACCTCCTTAATTTCCTTTCTTTTGCTGCCCATACTTCTCCTACCAGCTTAATTGCATTATTAACGCATCTTTGAGTATCTACATCTTTGTGCTCAAAGGTAAATTTGCATCTTGTCACCCAAATCCCCCAGCATGTCGCGGCAAACAGAGCCAAGGCATATTCATCAGGTCTATCCTCCCTACTTATCCATTCTTCTAGCCATTTATCCATCCTGGAAATGTTAAATTCATCAAATCTTAGTGTTAAAGGTGAGCTGAACCAACATTGCGCAGCCCAAGGGCACATGAATAGCAGGTGTTCCACTGTCTCTACCTGGGCTTTGCATATACTACACGCTGGACTTTTGGCACTTTTCTTCTTGTACAAAGCCTCATTGGTTGCTAATGCACCACTAGCAGCCCTCCATAGGAAGTTGTTTACCTTCGGGCACATCTTGATGTTCCAAATCCCTTTCCACAAATTTGTTGAAGGTGAGTAAGAACTACTAGCTACTTCTTTCTTTTTGCATCTTTCTTTTTCCCATGCTATTTTGTACCCCCTTTTTACTGCATACATTCCATCTCTGCTTCCTCTCCATATTGGCATGTCATCTGTCTGAGATTCAGGCAGTTTTATCTTCATAATCTGATTTTTCTCTTCTTCCTCTAACAAGTCCCCCACCTCTTCAAAGTGCCATGCTCCATCTTTTATTAGATCACTCACCATCATCCTTTTCATTTCCTCAGACATAATTCTGTCTTTTAGCTTATAGCCTTCAACATTGATCACCCAGTTGTCTCTAAACAAACTGACACTCTTCCCATTTCCTATTTTCCAGTGGAGATCATCAACTAGCAACTTCCTTCCCTCCAAAATACTTGTCCATCCCCATGATGGCTTGCTTCCTTTTCTTGCTGCTAGGAAGCTTTCCTTTGGGAAATAAATCCCTTTTAAAATCCTGCACCATAACTCCTTAGGATTCTGCAGCAACCTCCATGCAGTTTTAGCCAAAAGAGCATAATTAAACATTTCCAGGTCTCTGAATCCCATACCTCCTTCTCCTTTTGGGATGCTCAGACTGCTCCAAGCTTTCCAGTGTATGTTTCTCCTATCATTCCTCTGTCCCCACCAGAAATTAGAGACCATGCTGTCTAATTCATCACACACCTTTTTTGGGAATTTGAAGCAAGCCATGGGAAACACCGGGATAGCACTTGCCACTGCTTTAATCAGTACTTCTCTTCCTGCAAAGCTTAGCATTCTCTTCTTCCAGCCTTGTAGCTTCGTTGCCATCTTGTTTCTCACATAAACAAGAGCTTCACTTTTTGCCCTTCCCCATATCATTGCCATTCCCAAATACTTTCCAGGATTCTCACTGCCTTTAATTCCCAGAATTTTGTATACCCCAGCCTTGTCTTCTGTGCTTGCATTCTTCGAAAAGAAGATGCATGATTTGGCATAATTCACTAGCTGGCCTGAAGCTCTGCAGTAGATGTCAATCATCTCCTTCAGAACTCTACAATCCTTCTTATCTGCTCTTATGAAAAACAAGGCATCATCAGCAAAAAAACTATGAGAAAGCATGGGACATCCTCTGGCTAGTTTAATTCCCCTCAATTTTTTCTCCTCAACTTGCCTCAAAATCATTTTTGACAGCACATCAGCAGCAATTATGAACAAATAAGGAGATAAGGGGTCTCCTTGTCTGATTCCTCTAGTCATCTCCAAGTTTGCAACCTTCCTTCCTGCCACAATCAAGTCTAGTTGTGCTGTAGTAATACAGTCCATAGTCCATGAGATGAATTTGCTGCCAAAACCCATTTTCTTCATCACTTCTTCTATAAACCTCCACTCTATCCGATCATATGCTTTATTCATGTCTATTTTGACAGCCATTTCTACCTTCTTTCCTTTTTTCTTATTCTTTAGATAATGAAAGGCTTCATGTGCCACCAAGATGTTGTCTTGGATTAGCCTTCCAGCCACAAATGCTCTTTGGTTTTCTGTTATTACCTTCATCATCACTGGTTTTAGTCTGTTTGCCAGCACCTTAGAGACAATCTTATACACAAAGTTACAAAGCCCAATGGGTCTATATTGCCCCACATCTTCAGCTAGGTCTACTTTAGGAATAAGGACAACATTTGTCTTATTTATTGCCCCCAAGCTGACCCTATTATTAAAGAAATCAGCTACCATTTCAATCACCTTATCCTTCACTTCCATCCATGCTGAGTGGTAGAACATACCTGAGTAACCATCAGGTCCTGGTGCTTTGGCTCCATTGAGTTGAAAGGCTGCCATTTTTATTTCTTCTTCTGTGACCTCCTTCTCTATCATATTTGCTTCTGTTTCTGGCACACACTGGTCAATATATTGTAAGGCTTCTCCCATTCCTTCTATCTCATCTGATGCAAACAGTTTGTTATAAAAGTTTACAAACTGTTTGTTTATGTCTTCCTCTTTATCCAACCAGTTGCCCTGCTCATCTCTAATTCTGGTTATTTTGTTCATTGCTCTTCTCTGGATAGTGCTCAGATGAAAAAACCTGGTGTTTTTGTCTCCCTCCGTCAGCCAGTTCACCCTTGACCTTTGCCACCAGTATTTCTCCTCCCTCTCCCATGCTTCCTCAATCTGTCTGATTAATTCATCTGCTTCTTTTTTCTTGCTTTCATCCATTAATCCTTTGTTACACTCCTCCAACCTCCCAGTCAACCTGTTTATGGTCAGTCTAGCATTAGGAAACTTTTCTTTTCCCCATTTAGTGAGAATCATCTTGCAATTCTCTAGCCTTCCTTTAACTTCCAGCACTGTATTTTCCCCCTTCTCTATTCTTCCTTCCCACCCTCTCCTTACCACCTCCAAAAATTCTTCATGTTCAGCCCATACAGCTTCAAACCTGAAGGCTTTGGGTATTTTTGCATGCTTGTAATCACAATCAAGTATCAACATGTGATGATCTGACCCCACAGGTTCTATATGTGTTAGCAAGGCATTCTGGAAAGCTTCTAAGAATTCTGGAAAGGTTCTATACTCAAATGTTGAACTCTTTCAAGTGCTCCTCTCCTGTTCTTCTATTACTCCATGTAAATTTTGCCCCTTTAAAGCCCAAATCAAGTAGATGGCAGTCAGATAGCATACATTGGAAATTCATGATTCTTCCAATGTCAGCTGGTATCCTTCCTAGCTTCTCTTCTCTTGCTGTTATGTCATTGAAGTCTCCAATACATAACCAGGTTCCCTTCACTCTTGCTGCTATATCTCTCATTTTGTTCCAAACCTCCATTTTTCCATTTACCTCAGGGGCCCCATACACAAACGTTATGAGCTTTGGAA
>JANTPZ010147977.1:0-17084 GCA_025593235.1 Vachellia pachyceras | reverse complement strand
TTGTATGGGTTTTCCATTGCACCTCTTTGTATGGTTGTGTTACACTATAATGTTACTAGTCTATGAAGTTTCTTTCTGGAATGGTTAGATTGCTGCATCGTTAACTTTGAAGCTTCAAAAGTTTGAGAAGCTAAAATCTGCTTGCTGTTAAAGTAGTCCAATGTCTCATTGTATTGATGATATTGGTGCAATGACCAATTTCACGTTTCATACAATCTTAAGTTTGATGTTTACTCATGCATGAAGATTTTCATTAAATTCTCTGGCTTCACATGTACTTAATTTTTATGTCTACTTGTTCTATAAGAACATGTAGGAAGGATAGCATGGAGTTTTATTAATTTGACTTTTTTGTTGCTTTCAATATCTATCAAATGCTGCTGATAGCCCTTGAAATTTTCTTTATCTTCAACAATTTGTTGTGATGCTTGGTCTTGATGCTGCTGGCAAAACAATATTCGAGAAGTTTTATTGACTGTTCCTACAATTGGTGGTTGCTATTTTACAAAGTCATGTATCATGACTAATATTTATTGGTTTGTGAATTTTGAACAAGACTTTATTTGGTCATATTGTGACAAGATAAATGATTTATTTCTTTCTTGACAGCAGAAAATTGTTGAGGGGACGACGGTTACACATACATTGTGAAAAAGTCTTATCCATACTTGAAGGGTTCAACAAGAGAAATAGGGTCACGTAGCTAGTTTTGTAATATCATTTAGTTGTTTCTTTCCATGTTCTATTGTACAAATTTAGTTGTTCATTTTGGGTTGTAAATTCATTGCTACTCAGATGTAAAGTGTACACCTGGTTTTATTGGTTATAATATAATTCGTAACTTTATGTTGACTTATGCATGAGACTACCGTGATGTCTAGTATCATTGAGTTGTGATTGATACTATTGTGATGTCCAGTGCAATGATATTGGTTAATGAATACCCCAGCTGGCGTGGTTGTCAACCTTCGCAAGCTTGATTTACAACCCAAAAAACTGTCATTAACAACCCCAGCAGCTCCCATTTACAACCCAAGTAGCTGCCATTAACAACCCCAGCAGTTCCCATTAACAACCCTGGCAGCTTCCATTAACAACCCCGCAGCTCCCATTTACAACCCCATCAGCTTCCATTAACAAGCCCGGCAGCTTCCATTAACAAGCCCGGCAGCTCCCATTTACAACCCAAGCAGCTACCATTAACAACCTCAGCAGCTTCCATTAACAACCCTGACAGCTCCATTAACAACCCCGGCATCTCCCATTTACAACCCAAGCAGCTACCATTAACAACCCCATCAGCTTCCATTAACAACCCGGCAGCTTCCATTAACAACCCCGGCAGCTTCCATTTACAACCCAAGCAGCTACCATTAACAACCCCAGCAGCAGCCATTGCCATTAACAACCTCAGCAGCTTCTATTAACAACCCCAGTAGTTGCCATTAACAACCCCGGCAGCTCCCATTTACAACCCAAGCAGCTACCATTAACAACCCCAGCAGCAGCTATTGCCATTAACAACTTCAGCAGCTTCCATTAACAACCCCAGTAGTTGCCATTAACAACCTCGGTATGTAGCTCCCATTTACAACCCAAACAGATGCCATTAACAACCCCAACAGCTGTCATTAACAACCCCGACAGCTTCCATTTACTACCTAAGCAGCTGCTATTAACAACCCCAATAGCTTCCATTAACAACCGCAGCAGTTGCCATTAACAACACCAACAACTCTCATTTACAACCTAAGCAGCTGCTATTTTTGCTAATTTTTATTGAATCTTTGCAAGCCACCAACTTCTTTGCTAATTTTTCTTGATGCTCATAGTTATCTTATCCCATCGTTTGTGATGAAATTGGCATTGTGCCCATATTTCTACATTACCTTGGGTTTCAACCTAATAACCTAATGTAGGGGAGAATGATTTAAGTCTTCTTAAAGCATAATTGAATTCATAGTCATGCCTTGCATAGGTAATTGTGTCAAACATCTTTAACGCATTCTCCTTGATATTCGCACTAGTTTGTCCCTTGCCTCTATTGACCTTTACGCACTCGGCATTAAAATTCTCCTTCACATGTCTATAACATAACACATGTCGGTCACCTCCAAATACATCTCTCACAGAACTTACATTGAAACCAGTTTTACACTTTACATATGAGTAGCAATGAATTTACAATCCGAAAGGAACAACTAAATGTGTACAATTAAAAAGGGTAAAGGAACAACTAAATGATATTACGAAAGCATCTATGTCAAAGAGATCAAATGATGCCCTTTTGGGTACGAAGATGATAGCCTTCAATTCCAGTTGACTCTCAACAGAGAAGTGGTTGACAGCCAAATGGTCTTCCCAATCATTAGTAAGACTCTTATAGAAAGCCGCATATTCTTCCTTTGTGATCTCTTCAGGCTTCTTCATCTAAATAGGCTTCTGCTTGTTCACTAAAGACCACTCATGGGACACCTCCTTGATCTTATTCTTTTTCTTCTCTTCTTTTTCCTTCTCCTCATCTACTTCCTCAACCTTACCTTCATCTTCCTAAATGAGTAGCAATGAATTTACTTGTGCAGTCATGCTTTACCTGCTGCCAGCCTAATGGAGTAAGATGTGCATAAAAAAAGTCAGGATTCAAGTATGCTTTGTAGTTCTTATCTCCCTAAAGTAACAAAGTATGCTTTGTAATTCTGAACATTAGAATTCAAAATAGTGATATCAATCCTAAACTAACAAAGCACCAGATTTCCTTCACAATATGGCAATAATAAAATGCATGTGTCAGAACATGAACTGACTAGAAAAGCATGGAATTATTTACAAGTACCGTAGGATTATTACACTTAAACAATTCAATTGCAATCATTCATACTATAAAACCTTCCTTCAAGGAGATTCTTAATATAGTTGAATGCTCGTCATTGTTTCATTCGAATAGTTTATGATTTATTATTAATGAACTTTTACTTGCAACAAAACCAAACAAACACCAAAAGTTGATTTGCCACTGTGAAATCTGCCCAGAAAATTTTTTTTGCTGGTATAATACATAAAATGAAAGCAAAAGGTGAAGATTTTCTACTGCCCTAGCGAAATGAAAATGGGTGTAGAGGTAGATCCAGGATACTTACTAGGCAACCAGCAAAACAAAGAAGCCAGGTCAAAATCAAATCTTTGCTTCGAACGATTCTCTGCTGGATCTACACTATTTCTTAGCGCTTTATTCTTCTTCTACTGCCGTTGATGCTGCTTCCTCTATCGCCTCAACTTCGACACCAAACCCAAGTCGGAATATTTTGTTGTGGCTCCTCTCTTGCTTTGCGATCCCATTGTTTACTTCATTTTACAAATAATTATCCTTTTTTATTTATCCTGGTTCAGGAAGCTCATTGGACTTTGGCAAGTTTACATATGGACAAAGTGGTGGCATTTCAGACTTTTCACAACTGCAATATATTACAAAAAGGTCCCATGGGACCTGAGAATAAATGTGAGAATGTTTGAGACTATTTCTTCATTAAATGCCTTGCATGGGACCTATCTATGAATTTCCCAAAATTATATATCCATGATATAAACCCATTTAGTAGTAAGTGCAGTCAAGAGGGATAATTTAAAGAATAAATTATAAATTCAAAAGATAAAACGGATTGATGCCTCAGTATATTTAGAATTAAAATAAATCATTCTCGTTATTGTTTGGTTTGGGGTTTTGTGTGGAGAGGGAGGAGGATAGGCTTGGTTGGTTGGAAGGGGGAGGGGAAGGGTGAGAAAAATTTATTACAATGGGATTGTTTGTGACAACGTTTGGAAAAGTCAAACGCATGTTCGACAGTGTTTTTCTGCAAAACGAGATAATCTCATCCATATATTTACTTTGGCTTGCGTAAAAGTATTTTTCTACCGCGCCCAATATGGGTTGAATTGCTGATGCTATTTTATGATATTACAGTTCTATCCTCCAAACTAAACTCACTTTTTCTTTTTTCTCTTATGACGCAACCTAGCAAAAGATTTTTTTTCCCTTTTTGCCCCTTTACTGCATGATTTATTCTTTGTTAATTTATTTTTTATAATTTCAAGAGCAGCATTAATATTTTTGAAAAATCACAGTACAATTTTTATAATTATGGTATAGTGGCAAGTATAATCCTAATCTTATTTCTCAGATGCACCCAACACCCTAATCTTTTTTCGGTGCAATTTTGTCCCTCATGTTTTTAATTTGATGCAATTTCATCCCTTCCCTTAAACTTTTAGTCAATTCTTTTAGGGAAAATCATATTTTAGTCACAACTTTTAATTTACTTATAATTTAGTTCCTTAATTATTTTATGAAATCAAGCTAATAAAAAATAAGCTTCCAAGTCTCCTCAACAATTTTTATGAAGATTCCAAAAATTATGTTTATTTACAATAATTTATCCATTTATAGTAAAAAAAATCTACATATTCCTTTAGGGTTAGTTTAGGGTTAAAAGAATGAAAAATTTGTCATTATATTAAAATTTTATGAAAACAACCTCCATGACTAAATTTTTCATGTGGATTCCAAAAATTAAATTAAATTTTCAAAATTCATCTATTTCAAGCGAAAAAGGCCGCATCTTATTTTTAGTTTAGGGTCTGAAAATCATGGTTTATGAGGATTCCAAAAAATCAAGCTTATTTACAAGAAACTTGATGATCGAGTTATTGTAAATAAATTTGAATTATTGTAAATATCTATGGATGAGTCTTTCTAGGTCTAAATGGATAAATTATTGTAAATAAACTTTATTTTTAAATCTTCATAAACAATTGAATTATAGAGGTTGTTTCCATTCAATTATGAGATAGTGGAAAAAATTTCATTCTTATGACTCCCAACAAGCCATAAAATAAGATGTGACATTTCTTGAATTATTGTAAATAAATTTAATTTCTAGAATCATCATAAAAAATTGTTGAGAGATTTGGAAACTCATTTTTTATTAGTTTGATTTCATAAAATAGTTTAAAGGATTATTGAATTATGAGTAAGTTAAAAGTTAAGGACTAATATATTAATTTTCCTTAAAAGAATTGATTAAAAGTTAGGGGGAGGGATGAAATTGAACCAAATTAAAAATATGAGGGGTAAAATACACCCAAAAAGATTAGAGTGTTAGGTTCACCTTAGAAATAAGATCAGGGTTATATTTATTACTTTTAGGGGTGAGCAAAATCGCCCACCCCGCCCGGTTCCCGTAACTGTTGGGCCCGTTTAAACCCGCCCAATTGGGACCCGTTACGGGCGGGTCCAAAACAAGCGGGGTACGGGTGCACCCATGGGGTGCCCGCGCCCCGCTCGTTTAACAAATTAAAAAAAATCACTTTAGTAAGAGGTGGCAGACGCAGAAGGGCAAAGCAGGGACCTTCAGTGATCAGTCTGTTTCGTCTCGTCTCATCTCATCTCATCTCATCGGTCTCTACACTCGTCTCTCTCAACTCCCAGACCTCAGTCTCTCACTCTCAGTCCTCTCCAGCCCTTTCGCTTTCTCGCGTGAGTCTCATCCTACACTCCCACTCTCCAAGTCTCTGTCGCCATCATCAGAGTGGGTGGACGGTTGGAGGCAAAGGATCCGTTGCACATAGACGCCACGAAGATGAACGGATCTTTTGGAACGTGAAGACGAAGATGAACGAGATGTGGCTGCGGGCTGGAACGCGAAGACGATGACGAACGAGATCTGGCTGCCGGTTGGAACTGGAACAAGAAGATGACGACGATGGGGGTGAGAATTGTAAGTTCCTTATCAGTCAAGGTCCTCTTACTCTAAATCTCTAATCATAAGATCCTAACTTCTCCGTCCATGCTTTAATGTGGGTGAGAATTGGAGGGACATGGGTGGGATTATTGAATCTAAGATGTTGTTTCTTTGCTGCTGTAATTAGTCTTTTTGAAATGCTGTAATGTTGCTGCTATAATATTGCATGGAAATGGATGAGAATTGCTGTAATGTTGTTGCAGCTTGTGCACTGAACTCAGGGAGGGGGAAGGGAGTTGTTGGTACGGGTAACCCGTTACCCGCACTAACCCTCCCGTTTTGACCCGTACCTGTTTGGACGGGTCAAAACGGGTTTGACCACGAGTACGGGGTGCCCCGTACCCGTGTAACCCTTCACGGGCGGGACGCGGGCAGCCCCGCCTGCCCGTTGCTCCCCCTAATTACTTTACCCTTATAATTATAATAAGATATTGTTAGTAATGTTCAAAAAATATGATATTATCATGATGTTATTTTATTTTTTTAAATAATGCACTTATGTATTGTCAAATAATTGGGGATTTTTTTCCTCCAACTCACTTTTCTAATTTTACAAAATCATCATTTTAAATGAAAATATTGTATTACATATAAATGAGATAACATTTTATTGAGATATTCAACAATTAAAAATTAAGAAATAATAATCCATATATAAATATCATAAAAGAAGAATGATGAACAAATTTAAATAAACAGATAATGGTAAGTTTGTGAACTTCAAATATCCTCCCTTTCCCTCCCTTCTTGAACCAAACGAGAAATCTCTCCCCCTCTCCACCTCACCTCCCATTCAACCAAACAAAGGATTTGGTTGGAGATTTTTTAGAGGGAGAAGAGGGTGTGATTGCTTGGTTCAAAAAAGATGAAGGGAGGGGAGTGAATCTTTGGACTCGTTTGGTAACACGGTAGAGAAGTACTTTTACACAAGTTGAGGTAAATATGTGAATGAAATTATCTCATTTTGCGGAAAAACACTGTTGAACGTACTTTTGGGTGAGAGTTAAATGTTTCCAAACAAGCACGTCTCCTCCAATCCTTCCCTCCTCTTTCACCCCTTCCAAAATTAGGGTTTTTTTTGGGAAGAGTGAGAAACTTTTCTTCAATCTTGATAAAATTTCCCGTGATAATTTTTAAATATTCCAGAGCTACCCTCCTGGCTTGAAAAGTTGATCCACAGTAGATGCAACTATGTAATCTTTTATTTGAGATAAATTGAAAAAGTTGAGAAACTAATTAGCAATATTTGATAAGGCATATGTACGTAATAATGCGATACTAATTAATGTTCCATTAGCATGGGACACTGAAATTGGATACTAATTATACATAAAGCACTTGCTTACATATTCTTTAGTTCACACACACTCTCTAAAATAACAGCTATGGAATTAATTAATACTGAAACCTAAAGTAAAATAGAATTTGGTTCCAATGATCTTAAAATTAGCATCACTATGATGATCACAGCCATTTGTTTTTTCTTCTTATATGTATTTAACTAGTTGAAAGTGATATACGCCATCAATAATGTATAATAACTTAACTGGGAGAAAGACATGTAAGGATAATAGAAATATTAAAAATTTTAGAAAATCCCTCAAAATGACTTATTATAGTTAGTTTGAATTAACGTTATAAACTACTTTCCAATAAAATTAACAGTTTATAAGGTAAGTGTGTAAGATAAATTTTCTCTTAATTTACGCAAACGTATTTTTACATCATAATCCTAAACATGCCTTTAATTCTTATCGAAGTTTAGAGGGATTATTATGGAATAAAGTTTTTTTTGGGTGAAATGATCTAGTTGTCTTCGGTAAAAGTTGTTATTCCGTTTTTATCAGTTGTTGTTAGCATCTGATAAGTTAAAATTGTCACTTGTTAAATTGTTATTGCCAATAATATTTATCAAAAATTTAATTACAACCAAACTAATTTCTAAGAACTTCCTAGTGATCCGCTATTTCTGATTCCTGAAAAAAAAGATTTACATGGAGAGAGTTTTGATTCATTAATATATAGGTTTGCCAAAGGGGAGAGCGAATTCCTTCGATCAATCACTCAACTGCTATTACTAAGGCCCGTTTGGTTTGATGGAATTTGGAGGCATGGATATGGAAATGGAATTGATTTCCATATCCATGCATGTTTGGTATGATGGAATTGGCTTCCACATGGAAGCCAATTCCATCAAACTCATGGATTTTCATTTCCACATGAAAAGCTTGGATTTCCAATTCCATGTTGATAATTCCATCTAAAAATTTTTCTAAATTTTTTTTAAATTTGATTTAGGTAGTTTTAAAAGTTAAAAAAAAAGATTTTTTAATTTAGAAGAGCTTTTAGGTCTTTTCATCTAAAAATCATACCTCATTTCCATAACATACCAAACATACTTTTAAACCATATTTCCATTTCCATTTCCACATCCACATCCATATCCATTTCCATTGTTAGGATATAAGAAAATGTGTATTAGTGTAAATATTGGTCCCTGGACACGTGTACTATCTGTAACAATATCTCTAGAATATTCTACTAGGGTATTGCCGTAAAGACCCACTGATGTATTATTTATACTCATTGATTGAATGGAATAGATTATTGCGCCTCTCAAACCTATAGTATTTGTCTTGGTATCAGAGCTTTGATACAGAGAAAAGATGTCTGCTTCTGCTGCCTCCAGTGCCTCGTCAACATCAGCCACAGCTGTGGCTACCTTTTCTACTCCAACAGTGACCACACAATCCATTTCAACAAAGTGCTATTCTCTTTTCCAATCCTCCAGTCAGACGTCTGCTATTAAACTCGACCGGAGCAACTACCTTGTGTGGGAATCGGTGGTTCTCCCTCTCATCGAAGGGAATCGTCTCGACTCGCATATTACTGGCAGCGGTATAGTCCCTTTACGCTATATTCCTGGTGATGCAGGAGTAATCTCAAATCCTGAGTACGACGAGTGGTTCTCGGCAGATCGCATGTTGGTCGGATGGTTGCGCAATACGATGACGCAGGAGGTCGGAGCTCAGCTTCTTCATTGCAAGACGGCAAGGGAACTCTGGGTAGGAGCTAGAGAGCTTACTAGTGCAACTTCGAAAGCTCGTGTCATGGTTTTCAAATCTGAGTTACACTCGACTAGGAAAAACGCACAGCGAATGGAAGAATATCTCGGGCGCATGAAGCAGATCTCGGATCAACTAGCATTAGCTGGAGCTTCCATCACTACAGAGGAGCTCGTGATGCACACCTTGAATGGTCTTGATGCAGAGTACAATGCGATTGTTGTGAAGCTTCTTGATCAACCTAATCTCACTTGGATTGAAGCACAAGCATCTCTCCTATCCTTCGAAAATCGACTTGAGCAATTGAATCAGTTCTCGTCGCTCAACATTCAACCGTCTGTGCACGTAGCAGAGCGTGATTCCTCTGATTTCCGCTTTGCTAATCGTTCGCGTCGAGTTTCCGATGCTGAACAGGGATCTTGGCGAGGAGGAAATAGGGGCCTTGGCTGGAACAGAGCAGTACGCGGGCGTCGTGGTAGAGGACGACGGGGTAATTATGGTGGAAGTCAGAGTGCTTATAGTGGAGGTGGACGTCCCTACTGTCACTATTGCAATAAACCTGGGCATACTATCACTAATTGCTACCAGCGGATGGATCATTCATTCAGATCATCAACTAGTTCTGGTTTTGGCTTTGGAAGGGAGTCAAGTGGGTATAATCACCCGACTGCGTTTTATGCCAGCCCTCATACTGTAGAAGACCCCTCTTGGTATATGGACAGTGGAGCGAACTTTCATGTTACCTCATTAACTGATCAGCTTGACCAAATCACTCCCATAGGTAAGACATACCTGTCCACATGCACTGGTGAGCGTGCTCAAATTGCTGGTATAGGAACTAAGCTCTTACCCCGCTCCAAATTACGTCTGTCTAATGTTCTGTTTGTACCCTCTGCTACTAAAAACTTATTGAGTGTTAATAGACTGGTTGAAGATAACTGTGTTGATATTAGCTTTTCTGATAATGGCTGTGTTGTGAAGGACAAGGTGACCGGGTTAACACTGATGGAAGGAAGGGCCAGGCAAGGGATGTACCCCATGAGTAGTACTCGGTGTCCTCAGGCCAGTGTTGCTTCTGTTGATTCTGCTCCAACCAGTAGGAATGTTTTTCTTCAATGGCACTACAAGTTAGGACACCCAAATAAATTTGTGTTGAAACAAATTCTTGACAGTTGTAGTGAACATGTTGCTATTGATAGTAATTTTGTTTGTGAAGCTTGCCAACTTGGAAAATCTAAGCGTCTGCCCTTTTCTTCTTCTGCTTCTCAAGTTTCATCTCCTCTTGAACTTGTGCATACTGATATCTGGGGTCCTTCACCAATTCAGTCTACAGGGGGTCATCGATATTATATTCACTTTATAGATGATTTTAGTAGGTATACTTGGTTGTATCCATTAAAGCACAAAAATGAAGCCATTCATGCATTTACAGTTTTTCGGGCTCATGTTGAAAATCAGTTTAATACAAAAATTAAGATGATACAATGTGATAATGGAGCTGAGTATAAACCATTCATCCCAGTTGCCCAGACTGCTGGTATCGTAATGAGATTTACATGTCCCTATACCTCTGAACAGAATGGAAGAGCTGAAAGGAAGCATAGACATATTGTGGAAATGGGCTTAACACTCTTGGCTCAAGCCAAAATGCCCTTAACCTATTGGGTTGAAGCTTTCCAAACTGCAGTATATCTCATTAATCGACTTCCCACTCCTGTGTTAAAAGGTTCAAATCCTCTTCAACGGTTGTTCAATACATCACCAAATTATAAGGAATTACAACCTTTTGGGTGTGCTTGTTATCCGTGCCTTAAACCATACAACAATCACAAGTTTCAATTTCACAGTTAGAAATGTGTTTATCTGGGTCCAGCTCCTCAACATAAAGGGCATAGATGCTTGAGTCCCACTGGACGTATCTATGTTTCAAGGCATGTTGTATTTGATGCTTCACTTTTTCCTTTTGTGACAGGTTTTCTCAATAGAAGAGCTCCTTCAGCAATATCTTCTGAGCCCAATCTTCCTCTCTTCATTTATGGCAGCCCATACAACTCACCTGAGTCCACTGCACGAGCAAGCCCCAACATATCAGGCCCAACTAATTCCAATAGCGCAGCATTTCACCATGGTAACGACAGCGTCTTGGGCTCACGCAGTGATGCAGGTGGTATTTTGGGCCATTCTGATGGCCCTAATCGGAGCCCCACATCCACTGGATCTACAATTAATATGAGCCCAATATCTGTGTCCAGAACAGATTTACACGAAACAGTTTCCAGTCCATTAATTCGAGCACCTGCTCTACAGCTTCACTCTGACACTGTCTCAAGACACTCTACAGCCCCTAAACATGACGCCGACACTCTGAGTCAACCGGAGACAAATAAACACGGCATGGTCACAAGATCAAAGGTAGGAATCTTCAAACCCAGACACCCATTTGTTGGTCTCTTGAAATTTGAAGATCCTATTTCTCTTCGAGTAATAACTGAGCCCAGAACCATTCAAGAAGCTCTCGCATCGTCATATTGGAGGGAGGCCATGAAAGCAGAATTTGATGCACTGAAGCGAAATCAAACCTGGACCCTCGTTCCACCTGAACGTGCTCGAGCTCAATCTATTATTGACTGTAAGTGGGTTTTTAAAAACAAGTTTCATCCTAATGGCTCTCTTCTGAAACCTAAAGCTCGTCTTGTAGCCAAAGGGTTTCAACAATCTCCTGGGGTAGATTATGGAGAGACGTTCAGCCCTGTAATCAAACCCACGACCATTAGAATTGTTCTTTCCATTGCTGCTTCTTGCAATTGGGAAGTTCGTCAATTAGATGTTAATAATGCTTTTTTGAATGGATATCTGCATGAGGATGTATTTATGAAACAACCAGATGGATTTACAGATTCTCGACGTCCGCATTATGTCTGCAAATTGGTAAAAGCTATCTATGGATTGAAACAAGCTCCCCGAGCTTGGTTTGATAGACTGAGATTTACTCTTCTCCAATGGGGATTTGTGAATGCTAAAAGTGATATTTCATTATTCTACCTTCATACCAGGACTGCTATTATATTCATTCTCATATATGTCGATGACATACTTGTCATAGGGAACAATTCTCATCTTCTGCACACTTTTATACAGAGCCTGAATGCAGTCTTCTCGTTGAAAGATATGGGTCCTGTTTATTTCTTTCTTGGCCTGGAAATACACAGAGATGCTTCTGGTTTCTATCTTAATCAAGGAAAATATATTCTTGATCTTCTTCGAAAATTTAACATGTTAGATTGTGCTCCTGTAGCCACTCCAATGGTTGCTGGCCGCTCTTTTACTGCTTCAGGTGGTAAGCTTATGACGAATCCATCATTATATCGACAAGCCATTGGGTCTCTTCAATATGTTCTCACAACTCGTCCTGATATAGCCTACTCAGTAAATAAACTGAGTCAGTACCTATGTCATCCAACTGTTGATCACTTCCAAGGTGTTAAATGTATACTCAGATATTTAAAAGGCACATTTCACTATGGGTTGCATCTCACTCCTTTTCGACATGTTCAACTCACAGCCTTCACAGATGCAGATTGGGCTGTTGATACTGATGATAGGAGGTCCATGGCTGGTTATTGTGTATATCTTGGTGGCTCTTTGGTTTCTTGGTCCTCTAGGAAACAAAGAGTGGTCTCTAGATCGAGCACTGAATCGGAATATCGTGCTCTCGCTGATGGAGCTGCAGAAATAAAGTGGATACACTCGTTACTCACTGAATTGGGATTGGTGGCTCGACAACCTTCTCTTATTTGGTGTGACAATGTAAGTGCAAAGGCACTTGCAGCCAATCCTGTGCAACATGCTCGAAGCAAACATATCGAGATTGATCTGCACTTTGTTCGTGATATGGTACTTTCATGGTTTCTTGATGTTCAGCATGTCCCTTCCTCTCAACAGGTTGCTGACTGTCTCACTAAGGCATTGACACTCCCTCAGTTTTCATATTTTAGGCGCAAACTCGGGTTGTGTATCACACCCTCTCGTTTGAGGGGGAATGTTAGGATATAAGAAAATGTGTATTAGTGTAAATATTGGTCCCTGGACACGTGTACTATCTGTAACAATATCTCTAGAATATTCTACTAGAGTATTGCCGTAAGGACCCACTGATGTATTATTTATACGATGATTGAATGGAATAGATTATTGTGCCTCTCAAACCTATAGTATTTGTCTTCTTTGAGCCCAATTATCTGTCCTTCCCACTCCACTACGCCTTAAACTCCAGTGTCGTTTATGTACTGGATCACAACATGAACACACAGTACGTCATGGAGGAAAACCTGGGTAAAAAAGGCAAGAAATAGGAATAATAAAAGATGAGCAGCATATTTATTTGTTCCAATTAATAGACTAAGCCATTCTGAAGGGCCCCACTGAGCTTCAGGGCTATATATTGATCTTTTACACCCTGAGGAATGCTTTACAGGCCTAATGTGTGTGTATGCCTTACAAGTCAACACAGAACTGAGCTAGTAGTTGAGCTGAGACAGCTCTCTAAGCTATGGTTAGTGGTCAGTACAATCCTATATTACAAACCCTATCATCTGGTGTTTTCAAGTCTGAGATCAGAACTTTACCGCAAGAAGCGCTGCATAAAGAACTACGGGTTAATCCCCTTTTCAGATATACGATTTGCGGGAGATAATGTGCCCATTTGGCAAAATATCAACACCCTAAAAGAATATTTAACAGTGTTTTTTTGTAAAATGAAACAATCTTTTCCATGTATTTACCTCGACTTGTATAAAAGTATTTCTTTACTGCTTTTTCAAACGGACACATTAATCTCATTCAAAGGCAGATCTTAACGATCAAGATCCATCATGATTTGGTAGCATCTTTATCACCCTGCACAGGAAATAGGCCAAAAGGTATCAGTTTCTGATGTCCTCGGCAAATAAAATCAGCAAATCACCCATCATCTCCAAGGAAAATAATGGTGCAGGATACAATTCTCAGGATTGAATTTGCTGTGATCCACATCAGAAGCCTAGGCGGCTAGGCCTACTCTGTTCAAAAGTCGAAGGGCTAGGTTTAGGTTTCATTCTGATGAATCCCAATCTTCTAGATATCCCATGATCTGAAATGTTCAGTAAATGTCGTTCCAGATTCTTAATGGAGCTGCATGGATCGAATCAATAATTTCCATTATAATAATCACTGTCACTAATTAGCAGGAAACTAATTATTCTGAAAAATAATGATGCTGCCTTGTTAAGTGATGTTACATAGATTCAAAATGTCATCATCGAGCAATGATTTGTGTGTGTGCAGGAAAAAAATTGAAGGTGAATAATGTGTATGGTAAATGCCCAAACAATTGTGAGCTACTATCACCATTTATATGAGGATTACTTTTTCCAATCTGGTTCTGGTTTTTAACAGCAAACTTGTTCTTTTCAAATTCCTCCACTCCCTCAAAAGTTATTGCAGATTATTCTCTTATTGGAAAGTATTGGGCTCGTAGGAGATTCAGGATTAAGGACCAAACTAAGAACAATTATTGGTTTGTAATTTTCAGATTTAAGCTCCATATGGATTGGGCTAAAGTTTGTGAATGAGCCAACCACACTTGACACTGACTGAGCAGCCAATTTAGGGCCAACAAAACTGCGATCATCTTGGGCAGGTAAAAATTCAACATGATATCCTAGCTTCAAGTCTTTGACAGATCAAGATGCAATTTTTAGGGAGGTTTTCTTAGAAGGATGACCTTTGCTTTGAGAACTGATAATTCATATTCATCATACATTAAACATTAAAAATAGTAGAGTCTATGAAACACTAAATTGCTTAATGTGTTCTTTTAAACATTAAAAATAACAATAATAATAAAAACAACAGTCAGCCCTGACTCTGCTGGGAGTATGAAACTATGAATGATAAAATATGAAATAACGTCTACGATCATTAGCAATTTAGCATAAGGGCAAGAATAAACATTAAGCAGAATTGTAACCCCAATAACTCACCTACTTCTGATCATTCTGTTTCAAATTCAATTGACAATTTCCAATAATCTAGAGTCAATCTTATATTGGGAGAATATGCACGAGCACGACTCATTCTATTAGCTTTATTTCGGTTGACCTCCTATATTTGTGGTATTTTAAATATATATATTTGAGTTTACTATATACTAAGGTTTTTCTGTAAACAAATAAGGCATTGGTCAGAAGATGACATCAACCATCTTAGAATGCTTATATTGAAGCAGCTCATTATATTTGCAGCTGCATGTTTAGATGTTAGTTTAGCAAGTTACTTAGAAAGCGCAGCTAGAGAAGAACACCAACTGCAGCAATCTCTAGGTTCACCTGTCAGTCATGTTTCCTATCTCTTTCTTTTGCCTCTTCTCTTTCGTCGCATGCAAGTTGAATGTACGAAGATGCTCCTGAATTTTTTTTTTTTAAAAAAAGTTGAATCAATGTACTCGTTTAAGGCAAAGGGCCACAGAGAATAAGCAAGTCCCGGATGACCTTTTAAAAAAAATAACTGAATAAAGCCCATAAATCAAAAGCATCCATCAAACACATGACTTTCAGATCCTCAAATCTAAGACCCTTCTAACTGAAATATCCGTTTTTTTTTTGCCGAATTCTAACTGAAATATCCACACATTTGAATTTGATGCATCATCTGGCGATGAAAATGCAACCTATGTAATGCCCTAACAGGTCAGTTAATGTATGGATTTGTTTACTATTCTATTAGTCACTTGAACATTCAGAATCACTATATTAGGCAAAATGAAACGTTTTTTTTTTTGGAAATGGATCCAAGTCCGTGCCTTCTCCATTGCTATCCAATAGTTAATATAACAAATATAACATTTTACTACACCTCATATATGTATAACATTCCAGAACGAACATTTCCCTGCTTGAGAGAATGCTATTTTAACCTCAACTTGTTTCCACATGTCACCAATGATAACCCATAACTCTCAATAAAGGATGCTATTGTTTTCACTCAAGAGTGAGTTAACCTGTTGAGATAATTTCTTCAAAATGAGTAGGATATTCCAGTGATCATGTGCAAATTTGGTGCAAAATCAGTTAAATATCTTCGATATGTCTACTGTACATGCAATTCTTGCACTCAAATATACTAGTTCAATCTCAATTCCCCATGTTGGACAAGCTCACTACTCATCATGCATGGTCTCCCCTTAAACAATCTTCAGTTTGATATGGAAAATGGAAGCTCATTCTCGCTAAATAACACCAGATAATTAAGGGACACGATCAAACACTTCTATATAGACTATATTTTCTGGCAAGCAATCCGGTATTAACACTAAAATAGCATATTTCATCACAGCATTGCTTGGGAAAGAAACTCTTCTGTTGTGAAATATGTTCGAGTAGAATTCTCTTTAAGAAGAAAAAAGAACTATTGACAGACAAAAGACATCAAATTGTACACAAGACAGACATATTGATCAAGCTTCTGGGAGTGAGAGGTAAATATTTGGTTCTGTCCATTATAGATTTCCCTGGGCAATAACTTCCCCGACGTCTGCAGAACGAAGTATCAAGCTTGTGTTGTATGTTTTCTGTGCACCTAAATAACCATCTTAGTCTTTTGTAATTAATTACCCTATTGGATCTTTCTTTCTCATGATCTCATCAGCAACCTCTATGTTAGTTTAGTAGAAAACATCGTAATGGTTTGTTTGGTTAGCCCGTTTGGGTAACCAAAATCCATTCCTACGCTTACCGAGATAAAATTCCTCTCACATATTTACCTCGAAATCTATGTCCATTCTCCCAACGGGCTATCCAAACACACATGTAGTTTTGCTGTTTAACTGAGAGTCTATGATTATTTCTCTGGTTAAGGATCAAAGCAGGACACTAAATTCATACACTTTGTTTGGCTAAAAAAATCATACATTTTGTGCTGCGGATTGTTGTTTATCCATACCTTGAAAATACTATTTTTTTCTGACTCGAAGCTTCCGTTTCCAGGACTTGAGTCTCGCTACTACTCATGTCAAATTATTAAAGTCTGTAACGTGCCTATTTTGGATAATATTGCTTGTCCTGTCTTTTCAAACTCTCTGTTCCTGTCCACTAACTTGAAGCTCTCTATTCTCAGAGGTAGAATGTTATGATTCTATGTACAGTTATCTGCACCTCTGTTTGACTCACTTGTTAAGTAGTATCAGTTG
>JANTPZ010147976.1:0-11066 GCA_025593235.1 Vachellia pachyceras | reverse complement strand
GATGAACCTATCAAAGTGTGGTGTGACAACATGTCAACCATTAAGATTGCAAGAAATCCTATTCAACATGACAGAATGAAACATGTGGAGATAGATCGACATTTTATCAGAGAAAAACTGGAAACAAAGGTGATAGATCTGTCGCATATTTCATCAGAAAAACAAACAGCTGACATCATGACCAAGTCGTTCACTCAAGGAAAATTTGAAGGCCTTAGAAGCAATCTGGGAATGATCAATATCTATTCACCAGCTTGAGGGGGAGTGTTGGAGAATGCTTACTTTATTGGGGTTTCTAGCATAATAGATAATTTAGTATTTATTAATTATGTATTCAGTTATTTAATTCAAAATTTGAATTATTGTTACCTAGGATATATGGATTATTGTTACCTAGGATATAGGGATTCTAGTATTCAGTTAGGGTTTCTCCCTTCTATATATGTACAACTCCTTCAATCAATAAATCAGATCAGCATTGCATTATATTATTTCAGATACCTTATAAATAATGGATACGTTTGGTATTTATAATGGTTGACAAAAGCTAAAATTTCTATGATGTTAGATTTTCATGCTTTTGGAGAGGTATGAGATGTATGTAAATGAAGGCTTCATGAGCCTCTAAGCATCTTGAATATGTGTGTACAAACACATCCAACCAGGGTACCTTGGATATCTTAGAATCCCATATGCTTGGATGAAGATAGTGGTGCAATAATGCCATATGAATCGTTGATGTCAATACTTAATTTCTTTATGCTTTATTTTTTTGGGTATGCATTTTACATTAACGTTTTAAACTTCTCAAATATGATAACTGGGTCTTTTTTTTTTTACTCATTTTCCTTGTTTTGGTGCAGCTATTAGAAAATATCGGTGTGGGAATTGAAGAAAGAGATAAAATACATCGCTCATTTGATCGGCTAAAAATTTTAAGCTCATTACCCCAAGAGACAGCGAAAGTCTAGTAAAGAGTGTTTTAGAGCCAAGCAACTAATTCATCCATGTGAGTTTCCGTGACTGGACCACCATTATACCTTGGGCTTATTTTTCTTGAGATTTATCATTCGCTCATGTTGTGGACTGAGTAGGCATGCATGCATGTGCTTCTATTTCATTGAGTAGTTCTGATTTCCTGTGACCTAATCTGTACAGAAATGATGAGCACGGAAATCTGCATAAATCCGGGAAGTATGATAAGCACTGAAGTTCACTTGTTCGACATTTCACGTGGCAAAATTTCCATGTTCCCCCCACTTGCAGAGAATACTGGATGATAACTGTCAAGGGGAACGCCATAGGTATTCATTTTGAGCTTTGTTAGCTGAGATTGATATCTTTGATGCTTAAGCTGGAAGGTGTCCAAGAATACCACTTTAGTGCAGCAGTCATCAAGTGAATCTCTGAAGTGAATCGTTATCGTCCTTAACTGGTGATTCTTTTTCACCATGGTTAAGCCATTTTGAGATCTGCCAGCAGGCAGTTAGTTTCCATGTGGAGATATGTAATATTTGTCGTCATTTATCCATAATATCTTGTTCTAAACAGCCTTTTAGCCATGAGTATCGATGACGTATCCCTCAGTGAAATGATTAATGTTGTTGGAACTTCCACCCTGTCTTGTTGCTTTTTTGGTTCTATAGTTTTTTTCTGAAATTGAGCTCAAACTGTAGGGTCCCTCTGAAGGCCTAGCGGTGAATGGTTTTCTTGGGGAATTGATTAGTCGAAACCCAACTTCATATCATTCAGCGGCGCTTGAGAAATTTCGCCCAACTCGTAATATCATATCTTGTCATGAATAAATAATTTTTGATTATTTCGTTTATGAACATGTTAAGCCCTCGCTCAAATTGAAACTGTTAGCGTTTTGGACAGTTGCACTTGATCAGAATCTGACAATTGGGGAAGTTAGAATAGTTGCCTGGTAATCATAATGTGAGGAGCCTTTGTTTCGCGTACATTTATTTTTCACTTGAGAAAGAGGCGTTTCACTTTTACTGGAATGATTGAGAAGTAATGGATGGACCACTGAACTCTAATCCTTTCTGATAAAGCAGTCGCTAATGTCTGGAGGGTCACACCAACGCATTGCCAACCCATTGCTTAATTCCCTGAGGCTAACTCTAACCTTACTGTTCCAGCTAAAATCATGTCACTTGACTTATTATATTGGTTGGTGTATCATAATTCTCAAGTCTGATTCCTGTCTAAACTTTACTGTTTGATTCATTATTTTGTTGGGTAGAAGTATAAAAATACCCTTAAGCTTCTATTAAAAAAGCGTCTGTTGCACCCTCTGCTTTTCAAATGTGTAAAGATACCCACCTACACATAAACATTTAAAATAGAACATTGTTAAATATAATTTAAGTACATGCAAAAATAGTATAAAAGTAATAACGTTAAGTTATATCAAATTGTCTTGGCATTTTTCTATCATTTTGAATGTTTTTACAGAATAAAATACCTATGGCCTGTTTGATTGATATATCAAATGGCTGGATAGAAGGATATGAAAATCAAGTGGCTCCTCATCAGCCCTCTGTCTGCCAAGCAATGATGTTATCATATCATGTTTATGTAAATCAAGACAAAACTCATCTAACATGCTTACTTTATAGACCATAAATTACGTTAAAAATATAGTTTTAACTACTAATCCAAACAACAAACGCGTTCTATTACGATGGGATTCTTATATACTCACATCTCGTTATACCATCTTAAGCTTCCACTGAACTGAAGCACTTTGTACATTTCAATAGAATGTAATCGTAAGAAGATGATCCAGAACCAATTATTTTCCGATTGACAGTTCTCCGAGACTCTTGTTTTCTTTATATAACCTATTCGTCAGTTATTGTTCAAAATCCATGTTTAATTATGGAGATAGTCAAGCAATTTATTTTAAAACTTAAAAGCATTGAACTGCTGTGTGCTACTAATCGTTATTACTCATACAGATAAAGTGATTTTTTTAATGTACATATAAATACACACACATATGTAGTAATTGATGTAACCGAGTGAGTTCGTAGGAGCTATACCAGAGTGGAAGCTGCCAATACCATGCATCAAATTTCTCACCAACAATGCCTATGATGGATCATCTGTGTCCATACCACTTTGGTGAAATTACAGCTTTTCTCCTTCTAGTTAAAATATAAGTATAGTATGAGGATTATATTGTCCATTCATTCATTTTTTTAAAAAAAAAAAATAAGGTGAATTGAATACCAGAACTCATTAGGGTCAGGGTATACCTCCAGATTTAGAGAAAGCATATAGAGATATTTTTAGATCAACATTGACAAGGTTTTTAAATTAACAACAAGATTTAAACTCACAACTTTATAAGTTATGCGTCAGTTCCTTATCAATTGGATAAAGCTGCCTCAATTTATTATTAGAGATTTTCTCAGTGGTTATAGTTTGTTTCAAGTTAGAAGAGCACATTTCATAATCATATCCATTCCCTCAATTTTTTTGTATTTCGCTTCCACAAAATGTCATGTCTGCATCACCTGAGTGGGAAACCAAACAAATCAACTTCCCAGTGTGAGGGTGACAGTCGAGCATGGCGAAACGGACGCCTCTTCTCATCAACACATTTTTCATTAAATGCAATTATATCAGTCTATTTATAAAATAATAAATAATTACTGGTAAATTCTATAACTGATATGTTTTTAATCTGAAAATGTTACAATAATATTCATCCGCTATCTTAAATTGAACTTGAAGTAAGTATTCCCTCCAACTATTAAATTAAAATTAGTTAAACACAGTAAATATGTTAGAATAGTAATTTTTTTTCAATCATAGGGAATAAATGGGAGAGAGAATGAGAGGTAAAAAAAGTGAATAAAAGATTTGAGAGATTCATTTAATTAATTAGGAGTGACAATGGAAAATTTTGCATTAAATTCTTAGAGAGACACAACTTATTGTTTATGTAAATGACAGAAGGAAGAAATTAGCATCAATTATTGTGATTTTCTTTGATTATTTCAAAAATGATGAGAACATCTCTGTTTTCTTTTATGACAGATCATGATGTCTCTCTAGTTTACCACTTTTTTTCATGTAATTCTATATCCCAAAAATTATTTATTGTCATCACTTCATCATGAGATTCAATACCCAGAAAGAAAAATCACTGCACCGTATGCAAGTTCAACCTCAAGTTACAGATAAATCCATAATTAAAGATATCACCTAGTGAGATATTAAAATAGTCAGTGTGCACATTTAGAAATTGGGCTTGTTTGTCGGAGCGTTTGAAAAATTAAAACGTACGTTCAACAGTATTTTTTCACAAAACGAAATAATCTTTTCCATATATTTATCTCGACTTGTGTAAAAGTACTTTTCTCTTGTATTTTTAAACGGACACATTAAACAAACTCGAAGCTTAGTTTATGTTGTACTATTGATATATTTACTTGATTACTTTATTAAGAAAAAAACTCCAGTATAAAATGGAGCGGCTCTTTCCAGATAGAAAGTGAGCTTTTACTGGTCGTTTTGTATTCAGTTCGAGACGTAAGGCTTGTTTGTCAACCAATTCTAGAATCTAGATTTGGTTTTAAAATCTAGATTTTACCTTAAAACTGAGGTTTTGTTCAAGCAAAAATTTTTTTTCTAAAAGCTATTTTGGTTACAAAACCTTAATTTAAAAACTAAGGGCCCGTTCGGGGTGATGCTGAGTTTTTGGTTTTTGGTTTTAAAATGCAATTTTGAAAATAAAATGTGTTCGGCAAAAATGGGGTTGAGTTGGTTTTTAACACAATTTCAAAACAGATTTTATCCAGATTGAAAACCATAAAAATAGGTTTTCAGATTTTAGTTTTAGTTTTGAAAAATTTATTACCCTTCCCGATTCTCTATGCAACCTCTCTCACTCAACCATCATCACTTTCCTTGCCCCCAATTTTGCCTCTCCCACTCCCAACTTTAGCTCCAGCTTTGCCCCTCCGGCTCCGATTCCACCTTATTCGAATTCTACTCATCCGCCATTGGCACCCGCAACAAATTTAAGCCCACCCACACCACCTGAACCGATAACAAATCCAGCCTTCGTCTGACTTTAACTCCAATACTCCTCCCGCCTTTATTGCAGCAGCCACCACCTTCTTCTCCGAGTGGGGCGGTCCCCTCTCTGAGCCCTCCCAGCCTCTGCCAATCATTTTTTTATATTTTTATTTTTTATAATTATTTTATTTTTAATTTTTTATCATTTTTCATCATTTGATGGTAGCATAGTTGACTTAACTTACTTATTTTCAATTTACAACACTTTTTTTAAATTGAAAACAAAAAAAACCAAAAACTAGTTTCAGTTTTTAAAAAATTTTGAAACTTAAAACTCAAAACTATCCCGAACGGGGCCTAAGTTTTTTCTTTCCTACTTTTTCCTCTTTTCTCTTTCCTACTTTTTCTTTCTTTCTCTTTCTCACTTTCCTCTTTCCTACCCACTTTTTTGCCTCGGAATCCGTAAAAGCTAATAACTTCCCAAACATAAATCACTTTTCAAAACTTAGGTTTTGCCTCGAAATTTGTTAAGAGCTTATTTGGAAGCTATTTTAAAACTTAGGTTTCACAGATTCCGAGGTAAAACCTAGGTTTTAAAAAGTGATATGTTTGGGAAGTTATAGCTTCTACGGATTCCGAAGTAAAAAAGTGGGTAGGAAAGAGGAAAGTAAGAAAGAGAAAGAAAGAAAAAGTATGAAAGAGAAAAGAAGAAAAAGTATGAAAGAGAAAGTAGGAAAGAGAAAACCTAGGTTTTGTAATTGGGCTGCCAAACGAGCCCTAAAACTATTTTCCAAAATCTATTCTCCAAAACCTAAATTTTATCTCTAAATCTGTAAAAGTTATTTTTAACCTTATATCCAAACAAGATTTTACTTGTTTTCCAAGCAAGAAATACTACCGAAGTCCTGCCACGTCATCATCCCCCGGGCTTCTCGATCGCACACACTACAACTTTATTTCCGTTAATACCCCTGACCGCCTCTCCGTATATATAAACCATGCCTAAAACCCCTATCCTTCCTCTCCCACTCACCTATAAAACGCTCTTCCGCTGTTCCATTGCCTCTGGTTTTCCCATGTCTCTGTCTTCGCTCCTCTTCAGGCTCTAATTTCTCCCCCAGAATGTTGAAGGGAAGCGACGGCGCATCCTTCTCTGTCGTCTTCTTCGACGGCGAAAGCACGTTCAACGTCGGCGAAGTTATGGTGGACTCCTCCACGAATTTCAAGAATTTCCAGTCTGATCTTGGCCAAAAGATTGGAGTCTCTCCGCATCAGTTATCAGTGTATCTTGGCAGCCCAGAGAGTAACCGGAAAATTCCTATAACACGCAAGGTCAATTTCACCGCCATAGCGCGCGAGAAAGGGGGGTTCTTCTTCGTGAAGCGACGGCCCAGGAGGCACAAGACGCACAAAGAGTCTCGACATGATGAGCAGCCGAGCAACAAGAAGACCCCTCCGGCGAATGTGAAGCTTCTGAGGCGAAACACAGGGCTCGACTTCTTCCCGGCATTACCTGGGTTCCAAGCTCCAATTCTGGATCGGATCGAGCACGAAAGTCGGGTGAGGAATTTGCAGATTGAAAAGGAACGGTACCTGACGAATATGGGACTCGGTGGTTTGTGCCTGGGACTGGAATCGGATGGCAATGGCAACAGGAATGCGAGTGGCGGTGAATTGGTGTGCGAGGTATGTTCCGTCGGCGACTCATCAGGGCGCGATGTGGGTTTCCATTGGTGTGTGCATGACGCAGTCACAGAAGGGTTTAGGTCTCCGGCGGGTCCTATTGCCCGACCCGTGAAAAACTTCGGTTAGAGGGAGCGGCAGTGACAGATGCCCTGCAATGGGGCATAGGATAACAGGAGAAACGGAAACGCTAGTAGCAGCATAGTTTTGGGGAGGTAATTAATTAATGAGAATTATATGATAACAGATACAGGTCACACACACACACACACACACACTCCACAATACCATTTAGAGGTGGTATATAGACGATGGTGGCCTCTGATAAGAGAAAGGTGTATTGGGTTTTTGGAGTATATATATTGCGAGTTTATGAAAAGTGAGAGCCAGGGAGGCGTATGGGCTGCTTCCCCATGGAATCGTTGTGTTGCATCTTGCAAAACAAGATTGAGACTGCAACTTGAATGAATGATTGAGACATCTGTAGGCCCTTTTCAGTTATGGCTTTGTGAATTTGCTTTTGCCCAATGTTGGGTTCGCTGTCCATCTCTCTTTTTTCTCCTTTTCAATTACAAGCATTGCTTTTGATCTTCTTTCAATTATTTGTTTCTTCATTCCTCGTCTTTCTTGCGTACGACGATTCACACCTTATTTGGTAATCTGTACGCCGTACCAACTGCTCTGATTCTTACACCATCACTTGGTATGCCTGGAACAAGTTGGTCAGGGGGGATCAACATCCTTGGTTATTTCATATTTGTCAGAACCATTAAGCTTAGGCATCTGTTATTAATTTTGCTTTCAGGAAAACAAGATGTAATCCTTCTAGCTAAGCTCAGGCCATTGCTCGTGGGTCAAGTGCAAATTAATTGCATATACTTGAAACCTGATGAAGTTTTTTTTTTCTGGGGTGGCGGATGGAGAATTAGGACATTTCATTACGATGATGAAAGAGAGGTACTTAATTGGGAAGGTATCTGGATTGGGCTAATTGCGCCAAATCGCAATCTTTACCTTCCATTTCCTACTTTTTTTGTTTTATTTTGATATTTGGTAGCTTGCCTGTCCATCATCATTCATCACGAGGGACACTTGTGGGAAATATTCGTCGCTTTATGACACGGGATTGTCCGACGCGCAAGTTTCTCCCAAAATGCTCTTTGCAGTTATATCCTTAATCCCTCAAAAATAATGAAAGCTTTTCTCCCACGCTCCCCGGACCATTGGTCGTTGTCATTTGATCCGTTTGAAAACACAATAAAAAAATACTTTTATACAAGTCGAAATGAATATATTAAAGGAATTATCTCTATTTACAAAAAAATATGGTTAAACATACGTTTAAATCTTGCGCTAAATATTGTTCCTGTGAGTGTCTTTTCTCATGCTCCTTTGTCCTTCTCATCTTTATTCCCAGACTGTGTAGTGGTTCAAAAAATTATACAGAGGGTTAATGGTCGTTGCCTTGATGTAGCAATTCATGCCCTTGCCTAAGTCAATATTTGTTTGGATTTGTTTATAATAAATATGTTCTAACATAAAACCCTTCTTGTATGTAATAAATGTGTATTACTCGTAAACACCCATTCAAATAAGTACATGCTTTATGTGTGCTCTGTTTTGCTTTTCACTGTTGGTTCTACGGTCCCTTTTTACTTTCTGTGATTGTTGTTGTACTATGATGCCAATTGCGTTAACTACATGCTCACCGCGTTTTGTTTGAAAAAATTTATTTTTTTTAAAAATATGTTTAAAAATATTTATTTTTGTAAAATAAGATAATTTTCTCTACATATTTACATTAACTTGTGTAAAAGTACTTTTTTACCATGTTTTCAAACGGATACAATTTATACTTTTAAATTTGCTTCTAAGCTATAGCCAGGATTTGTGATTAATATTAATTAACACAGTTTATGAATATTGTGTATATGGATTTTTTTTGGGAAAAATGTTTTAATCGAAATGTGTTTTTATCTGAAAATTGTATTAGTAAGAATGAAAATAAGCCTGAACCACTTCTGTGATAATATATGCGAGGGTGGACTGTCTCAAATCACGCAGATGTTAAAGTAATAGTTTACAAGTACGATTTTAAAAAATAAATGTGATTGGAATTAAAAAAGATCTCACTTTTTATTAATTACTTGAGTCAAACTTAATCCGATAGACAATATTTTAATAAGATAAAAACGATGATATTTTGGTATACAATTTTTTTCCTGAGAATTTAAAAAAAAAATCTCCCAATATCAAAGTAATTTACAATTTACAAACCCTTTAAAGTCTCCCAAGGCTTTGTTTGAATAAGGTTTTTTGAGGTTATTTTTTTATATAGTTTATAATATATGAGGTAAGTATATGAGTGAACTTTTATCTTAATTTAAATGTCAACATTTTGACAAATAAGCGTATTAATGTTGGAAAATTAAGTTCACGTAAGTTAAAATAAAACTCTTTTCATACGTTCATTCCAATACGTAAATCATGTTGAAAAAGTAATTCTTTATAAACATTGTTGATTTAAAAATATGTAAACAACTAATCCTTTCTTTGCCTGCGGAGCAAGGAGAAAGGGGAATATTCCACAAACGCCAGCCAACTCATCTTAGAGTGTGAGAACAGAGAAGCATTTGGGACACGCGACTTTGGCTTCCTCCACAAGCTATGCGCCTCTTCCGTCAATCTGTGTTCGATCCCTTCCTTTCCCTTAACCTAAAATATGTTAACTCGGGTCTTTTATATGAAATTTAATTGATTTTTTCATAAATAATTAAGTTGATATGCTTATCACTTTTTCTCAAATCAATTTATTTAACTTATAAATTTATATATAATCTAATAATATATATATATATATGCACATAAGTATTTTATATATAGAACATATATAATTTCAAGTATATTATTTAGTTTTTTTTAATTTCTTTAGAAACGTCACGACCTATATTAAAAAGGAGCAGTGTAATTTAAAAAAATCATCAAAGGTTTCTTATTCCAAAGATCTTTAGGCTTAAGAATTCAGATTAGCCGAATTGTTTTGCCGGGTACTAACCAATCCAGCTAGTATGAGTTCAGCAATTCTTGGGGATAATCAATTACCTCAAGGATTATTGACAAAAGGGGTCGACAGGAGTACTAGGGGCTGCGTTTCTTCATCTCTGTCCCATTGTTCTACCAGACTACCACCAAGCTTGATAAGTGTGGTCTTCAAGCCACTGCTGTGATTATGCTCTCAGCCATGAAAGGAGAAATTGGAACCACCAAAGTGGAATTCATGGGAACGGATATCACAAATCAAAAGATCTTTCTTTCTTTCTTTTTTGCCAGAAATCACAAAAAGATCTATATATCTACAGAAGAAGATCTAGGCATCCTTTTGATGAGTTACTACTTCTACCATATATTTATGTCTATACATGCGTGCGCGTCAATTTATTACAAGATTATTGTTTGCCGATATAATTATAGCTTCACTCTCACAGGAGGCACATGACAACCCATGTTATAGTCACTCATAAATGCATTTAGAAGAATCTATATATATATATATATGGTTGAAAATGTTAATTAATGTCGAGTTGTCATCACTTACTCAAGTTATTATTGGCATTTGCTGTATAAGTGCATGATTAATTCTGTAGAACTTACTCACTTTTATTGCAGACTATTAATTCTAGACTTGCTTCAATATTTTCCGTAGCCACTTACTCACTTTTATTGCAGACTATATATTTTCTCACTTAAGTTATTATCTCACTTCAATACAATTTGATTTGCAGACCATTAACAGCCTAGTAATTGAGCAATAATTAATTAGTTTAAAATCATCTTTCCATGTATATTAATTCTGTAGCGACTTAATTACCGCAGAGCATGGAGGAGCGCGAAGCTGCAAAAATTGCTGATGAGGTTTTCGTACACGTGCTTCTTCTTCTTCTTATTCTTCTTCTTCTTCTTCTTCTTCTTCTTCTTCTTCTTCTTCTTCTTCTTATTATTATTATTATTATTATGGAGGAACGCGAAGCTGCAAAAATTGCTGATGAGGTCTTCTTCTTCTTCTTACCAACTTACAAACATGCTTCTTTAACCAAACTCCATAGTATTCATTTTGATGTGAATTATAGTATGAGCGATATTTTTCTATAAAAAATGAAAGTGCCATTCATTTGTTGCTGCTTTAAAGCTGCTATATGAAGTGCAGTTGGACGAAGGTAGACAATCTGATGGAAATAATGACTTAATCGAAGATTTAAATTAAACGGAATTTTTATTGTGTACAAGACACGTGCGCATACAGGATAGAATATACGAACTTGCAAGCATTAATGGAAACATATTTGGAT